>JBCNJP010000018.1:5126770-5185591 GCA_039602395.1 Deinandra increscens subsp. villosa | reverse complement strand
TGTTAGGGGCTTTATAAATTGAAAAATAATACGTCGGGAGACTCTTCAAAACCGTCTTAATGAGAACTAAGCGACCCCCAATACTCAAGTTCTTAGCTTTCCAAATCGGGAGCCTATCTTGGAAGATTTTAATAACTGGCTCCCATGATTTGATACGATTCATGTTGGCTCCCACCATAAAACCCAAGTAATTGAATGAGAGTATCCCATTGCTACAACGAAGGATCCCGACAATCTTCCTCACCTCGTCGTCATCAACGTTGACCCCATATAAACAACACTTTTTAGATTAATTTTGAGGCCAAAAACCATCCCAAAAATTCTAAGAATTCTAGTTAAATTCAAAATATTAACACAACTTCATTTCCCAAAAACAAGAGCACGTCCGCAAAGAAAATATGGGATAAATATTCTTCAATTTTGGGCATGTTAATTCCATGAATGATACCAATAGAAGAGGATTTATAGAGCATACAATGAAACGCTACCATGGAAATTAGAAAAAAGAAAATGGATAACGGGTCTCCTTGATAAGAATCAATGTTCGAGAAGCCACAAGACAACCCCGAATCCATTGTCTCCATTTGGCCGGCAAGGCCGGCCCCGGGAATAGGCGGGGTGGGCGACCGCCTAGGGCCTGGGATTTTGGAGGGCCCGAAATTTTTAAAATTTTTGTTATATAGATGTATACTATGTTTAGTATACTTATAAATAAGGGAAAAACACAGAAATAACCCTTTTGACAAAACATTCCCCCATTATAGCCGTTTGAAAGTCAACAGCCCCATTATAGCCCCCTTGCACGGTCGGACGACCCGTTGTCATCCGTCGCCACGACTCCACCAACGAAAAACCGCCACGGGTCTTTCCCATGGTCGTCACGACCCTTCGTCACCGACAACTACCGTCCCCTATGGGTCCACGACCGTCCCCTGCCTGACACTTTCCAGGGTCGTCCGACACCCATCGACGGTCGTCTGACACTTGTCGGGGCGTCGGGACGACCCCGACAAAAAAAAGTTTTTTTAACCCCGAAGTCGTTGACCGCAGCATGAGGGTCGTTGACCTTCACGGTCGCCACGAACTCATGCACGTCGCCACGGTCGCCACGAAACCCCGTTTTTTCTTTTTTGTTTTTTCTTTAAATTTCTTAATTTAATTTTTTTTATTACCACTTCCCATGTATTTATTACCATCTTACCATCTTATATATCACACCTATCTAACACTTATCACAAGATAATCCTACAATTCTCTTCACTAATAAAGTTTGTGTTTTCTTGTTGTAAGCTTGCAAATGGCTAACCCGTCACCTATTTGGAGTCAACGAGAGGAAGAAGACCTTGCAATTTCGTGGTTAACGGTTCGTGACAGAGAGCCGCGGTCAAGGTACGGGAATTGGTTCTGGCACCGAGTGAGAAGTTGTTTTTACGCTCGTTACCAGACTGCGCATAAGCGTACGCATCATCAGCTCATCTCTCACTGGCATCAAATGCGATACAAAATGAAAAAGTTTAATGACATTTTTATTAGAGTTTCTGGCAAAGCCTCAGTTCACTACACTCACGATGATATTTTGAAGTTGTCCAAAGATAGTTACCAGATGTGCACCGTCAATTATTGCCATCCATTCCAACAGTTATAAACATCGTACCTTTAAATTGACCTTTGAGATGTGCACCGTCAATTATTATTATCG
The DNA here is from genome assembly GCA_039602395.1 of Deinandra increscens subsp. villosa. Lineage (NCBI taxonomy): Eukaryota > Viridiplantae > Streptophyta > Magnoliopsida > Asterales > Asteraceae > Deinandra > Deinandra increscens. Next base: position 5,183,892 of record JBCNJP010000018.1, on the reverse strand, counting down.
GTCTCAAATAATTGAGAAAACTTTTTATCTAAAAAATAAGTATTACATGTTAAATAAAGGGAAGTTTAAATAAATAATATAAATTAAGTAATAAGTTAAAATCACTTACAGCAACTCCAACAGCAACAAAAGCCATCTCAAAACGACCATCCTCATCATGTAAGATATCAGTAATGGTTCCAGGATTTAGTTTTTGTAAATTATGCAAGTATAAAGGTAATTTAGCAAAAGATTCAACAAGACATCCGGCTATAAGATGTAGCGCCTCATTCTTACCACGCATTGCATGTTTGTAAGATATGATTATTTTGTATCTTTCATTGATATCCTTAATAATTTCTTTGCCACGATAAACCCGACGACCATCCTTTAGCTGCTCTTTAATCACGTGACCCAAAGCATATTTATCGGCGTTACGAATATTCGGAAAAATTTGGGTTCTCGAACATGTGTGAACACTCGAGAAATGGTTAACATGAAACATAATGGTACCCGAATAAGTGGTCGCTCTTATTACCCATTCACATCCTTCAGTAACACAAGTAGCTACAAATCTATTTTTATTAGATCTTGGAACTTTAAATTGAAAACATTCGGTCATTGCCAACATCGAAAGTTCCAACTTAAGTGATTTTTTGTCCTTGAAAATTTTATCCATTATAGGATGTGAAGAAGACGATGTAGGGTTACTTTTCAAATCATTTTTTGGACAGTCATTTTCATGACTGTTGTTGAACGTATCAGGAACACACGAGAGTCGTCAGATTCATGATTTCTAAAAAAACCCTGAGTTTTTGTATCAAAATCACAGTTCTCATTAAAAGTATACTCTTTCGTAGAAATGTTATCAAAAGAGTAATGATTGTTGAGATTGTTATCGTGAAGATAATCATCGGTAGGAAAATTTAAATCAGGAACCTCATTTTTATTTTTTGGATTTGAACCATGAGAAGATACGGGTTTAGGTAAGCTCAAGTCTAGGCTTGAGCACTCAACAACATACAAATATATTGGCTCCTTTTCATTACTCGCAATAACTTTAGAAATAAAGGAATATCACTATCATCCATAATATCAACAGGAAAAGAATATGTCGACAGTTTATAAGACAATCGAGATATGTTGACGAGATTAAAACGAGTAGTGCTGAGTCTTTTTAGCTGAAAAAAGTAAAATTCGAATACATACTAGTGGCACGTCGAATGCAATTATAAGGTGCGTACTCGTATACATTATTTATTTCTTCCCACTTGCCACCGACGCATACAACAATGTTGTGAAATTCCATTTTTCCTTTTTCGTGCAGCTAAAGAGCATAAATTTGATTTATAAAGAGAGTGAAAGAGGGGGAAAGGTAAATAAATAGGAAATAAATACAGGTTGTTAAATACAGGGGAAGTGGTAATAAAAATAATTTAAATAAAAAACAAAAAAGAAAAAACGGGGTTTCGTGGTGACCGTGGCGACCGTGAAGGTCAACGACCCTCATGCTGCGGTCAACGACTTCGGGGTTAAAAAAAACTTTTTTTTGTGTCGGGGTCGTCCCGACGCCCCAACAAGTGTCAGACGACCGTCGATGGGTGTCGGACGACCCTGGAAAGTGTTAGGCAGGGGACGGTCGTGGACCCACATGGAACGATCGTTGTCGGTGACGAAGGGTCGTGACGACCATGGGAAAGACACGTGGCGGTTTTTCGTTGGTGGAGTCGTGGCGACGGATGACAACGGTCGTCCGACCGTGCAAGGAGGGCCATAATGGGGCTGTTGACTTTCAAACGGTTATGATGGGGGAATGTTTTGTCAAAAGGGCTATTTCTGTCTTTTTCCCTATAAATAATTGTGCAACATATTAACAAATAGCCTCTCAGCCCCACTGGTTTGTCTCCGAGATTTTGAAGCCAATGTCGCTAGTTCAACACCCGGGCTGTTTTTTTTATTTGAAGTAGCCGTTTTTTTTATTTGAAGTAGCCGTTTTTTGTTTTTTTTAAGTAGAGGGACTAACCCTCAAAACCTTTTTTTATACCCAATAAACCAAATCATAAGTGCTTTCATATAATCTTTAAGAATGTTTCTTCCAGTTCTAGGTAGAGTGATTTATGGTTTGTGAGCATCGATCAACACTGGCAGACAATCTTTCACCAGCTTCATCCTAAACTGCACGCGATATTAACGAAATAATCCATACATAATATTATGATACAAATTATTTCATGCCCTCAGGGAAACTATTGCCAGTATGGAAAGTTCAAACAAGGATAGAATGTTTTGTTTCTTGTTTGTCCTCCCATCCCTTCATGCACATGCATATATGCTATAAACCTAAATCAGTTAACTGTGTTGTCATTATGACACGTTAGATGGATTGCTAGTGGAGGGCCTCATTATGAATAAGCTATTCTATTCATGTAGTAAATCGACCATTATGTTCGTTCGTTTAAACAATAAACACTAGTGATGCTATGTACTAAACTGTCTCCACGACTCCGCCTCTCCGGCTCCGGCTGTTGGATAATGGTTGTCCAGACCCGACAACAACAAGAACCCGACCCGGTTTGACCCGTAAAGAGTTACACTGAGGGAAACGAGATAAAAATCCGCTTAAATTGTTTAACCGGTAATTCACGGAATTGTGTAATTATTTATTTAATTACAAATAATTATCCTTGCGATAATAAACGGAGAAATACATTTCGATTTATCGATTAGGGTTTTACGGTGAAACAAATAAATAGTTATTTGTGTGTCTTGAAGTTTACGACATGTGTGTTTATTAATAAAAGTTGTTTTATTAATAAATCGTAAACTTAGATAGTTGGTTGCAAAAAGATAAACAAGGAGGGGGCTAGATGCAACTATGTTGCCTATATAAGGAGAGCTAGGGATTAGGGTTTTGGTTGTTCATTCCCTCCCTCTCTCTCTCTCTCTCTCTCTCGCACCACTTTCAGTGTCGCATCCCTCCCTCTCCTTCTCGCAACCAACCTCTTCATCGTAGGAGCTTTTCGGTTGGTGATCGCTTCTCGTTTCTTGCAAACGATCATCGGTGGATCATCATCATTCAAGATCGACGCCGCCGTCACCACCTTGGGAGCCGTCGCCGCCGTCGCCGTGTGAACCGCTGTCGCCGCCGCCCTTGTCGCCGCCATCGCCCCTCCTTTCTAGGGCCGTCGCGAATCAAACCCTAGATCGTCGTCGCGATCTAGCGTATCTCCGTTTTCGCGCGACACCATAACCACTCGCCTTGTCGTCGTCGTTACGATATCGCGAGTGCGAGCTTTGTCGCCATAATCGTTCGTCCGTCTAGGCTAAACCCTAGACGTCGTCATAGTCTTTATTCGTTGGTGCTCGATTCTCGCCACCATAAACCGAATCGTTGTAGTTTTCAACGAATCGGTTAAAGACGGTTTTGGCGATTTGCTAAACGATTTGATCCGAACGTCGGATCGGTTATTCCGTGAAAACCTAGCGTCGTTACGTTGTTCCTCGGTGTCTCTAGCGTTTGTTAGCTCACCGCGAATGTATATCTAAACTCCATTTTAGTTTAGATGTTTTATTTCGATTAAATGTAATCGTTATTATTTTCCCGCTAAAATGTTTACCGCGAAATGGTGTTTGCGTGATTAATTATTTTTGGTGATCGTGATCCTGTTGACACGTTTTCGACACCTACGGTTTACGCCTCTTAGTTAGTAAAATTATTTTATTCCGCTGCGTAAACGGATTACCGGTTTAATCCGTTTTAACTCTTAATTTACTAAACCCGGTCGGTAATGTTTTAATTAAACGGTCAAGTTTTTTTTTAACGTCACCGGGCACCTGTATACCACTGTCCGAAACCCAACAGTGGTATCAGAGCCTTGATCACCACACGCAAACCCTAACTGGTCGTTTTTAAAACCGGTGGATTTCGCGAACTGGGGTTAAAACCCAAAAGTCGCGAAAGTTATACGAATTCCTTTTCCAAATGATTGGTCGATTTAATTCCACCAATCGTTTTCAATTCGTTAATTGATTGTTTAACACGCATATTTGGCTCGACCCATATTATGGCTCTTATTGGTTATCGTATTTTGGTTTGGCCCATTTTGGCCCATTCATGTCTTGGTTTTGGTTTGGCCCACTTGTTTCTGGGTTCAAAAGTTGTATCGTAAATAAATTAGGATTTATTTATTTTCTCGTATAAGCTAACCTTCGCCTTGGACGAACGTTACGAGCTTGTGATGCGACAACCCCATCGTGGCGATTGTTCATGCAACGATCCCTAGCATGGCAAGTATCCATGACCTAAAGGCCGACGTACAACAATTGTAACGTGGGAGCTTGTCGAAGCTAGTGGGAGCATTGGAGTCGGCCGGATGCTTGTTTCCATCCCTATGGTTGATTTTAATTTTACGTCCCAGACCTTCTTCGATATTGTCATAAAGCTCTGACAATATCGGAACCTCCTAAAGCCGAATGTGTGTCTGTTTGCATGTGCGTTTTGGTTGCTTGTCTTAAACTGTTTAACACGCCAACTAAAACTCCAAACTAAGTTTTAAATGGTTAAAACTGTTTTACAATCAATTGGAATCGAGTTTTCGAATTAATTAAAACTCGACATAACTTAACCAATTTTATTCGACTCTGTTCTCGAATTCTTCGATCAATAATATCGAACGATAAAATAATTGGTTAATGCCTCGCGACACGTAGTCTTTAATTAGGAGGTTATTAAATTGACTGACCCGAGTGAGATAGGGTTCTCGAGTAGCTTAGTCAAACATTTAATTAATTAAAATATTGACTAATTAATCCTATCTGGTAAGCCGCAAAACGGATAAATTATGCCATCCTAGTCAAGTCTAACTTGGAACATATTTACCGATGCATCAGTGTTGGAGTATTTCAACACCGCACTTGGTGTTCAGGGTATCTTCCAAGGTGTGTGCATTGGAGTATTTCAACACCGTGTATGCACACTGACCACTGAGGACATCTATCATTTTCTTTACGAGTACCTTGTGTATTGGAGTATTTCAACACCGTACATCTGGTCATTCGTAGACAAAATTGGCATGGATGACGCTAAACGTATTTCGCGTATTAATTAGCGAAAGCCTCATAAACGGGAGTTGTGACTGGTTTTCACAAGAGAAAAACGTTGTCTATCCGATTACTTAGTGACCGGTGATTGCACTTAACGCTGCCTTTGACGGTCGACTACTAATTGGGTTCCCATATTCCTATTCAAGATTTGCTTGCCGTTTTTTAATACGAATATCACATCGAAACACTAAACGAATTGCCTGTTGTTTCAGATGGCTAATCCTCCTGCTAACAACGAGGTTTTCCAGCTCAAGTCTCTCCTTGAGAAGGAGAAACTTGATGACACCAACTTCCTCGACTGGCATCGAAATCTGAAAATTGTCTTGCAAATGGCCAACAAACAACATGTGTTGAAGGCCGAGGTGCCCGAAGCACCCGCAAATAACACTGCGGCTGCTCGCGCTGCACATGACGCACTGAGAAAGGATGCCAACTCAGTTACGTGCCTCATGCTGGCAACTATGTCTACTGAGATTTAGAAGAGTATGGTTGACAGGACGGTGTTTCAGATGATCGGGGAACTTAAGGGCATGTTTGAAACCCAGGCCCGGCAGGAACGCTACGAGACCATCGTCAGGCTCATCACCTGTCGGATGGCCGAAGGTAGTCCTGTCAGCACCCATGTCCTTAAGATGAAGGGCTACATCGACCGACTTGCGAAGCTCGACTACGTCATTTCTCAGGAAATGGCGACGGATTTGATCCTCCACTCTCTTTCCAGTGCGTTCACTCCCTTCCGGATCAATTTCAATATGAACAGCCTGGTTAAGACAGTGACCGAGCTTCACGGTATGTTGAAGACCGCTGAGATTAATTTTCTCAACGGTAACAACAGCAAAGGTAAGTCAAATGATGTGCTCGCCATCCGATCCGGAGGTGTCAAGAAACCTGAGGTTAAGAGGAAACCTGGGCAAAGGAAGAAGGGCAAGGGCGCTGCAGCTAGAGGGTCTAGTGGCACCGCAAAGGGCAAGTCAAGGGCTTCGAAGGCACCGCCGCAAGATGAGCGCCAGTGCTTCGAATGCAACAAGATGGGGCACTGGAAGAGAAACTGCCCTGAATATCTTGCCAAGGTGAAGAAGCCCGATGCGGGTTCTTCCGGAGGTATATATCTATAACCTCATGTTATAAACCACTTCACTTGATCCTTCAAAATATATGTTTGACATACTATACATTTTGTAGGAACTTGAAGTCGTAGAAAGCAAGACAACCAAGAAGACATGACATCTTTGCATGATTGCAAACTTTGAATAAAGATCATGTCGGTTTAAATTCTTGGTGGTATCTTTAAACAAATTGTTTGTTTTTCCCTGGCGGGGTCCAGGATGATACAATTTTGCTTTTTGTTTTGAATCTAAACATGCACTAAAGTTTCCGGTTTAAACTTTATTGATATGCATGGAATTTTCTACACTTGAAAATGTTTCACTTGGTTGGTAGATTAGATTCAAACATATATAACATGACGCTAAGCATGGTGTTATTGATTTAATGATCATAAGACTAGCCTAAATGCTAAGGAAGAACGATTGTTCTTTCTAAAATCCATTAAGGCCATGACGTCTCTTATTCTCATTGTACTAGCTACAACGGGAATAATCAACCTATCTTGATTCATAAAAACCTTATGGTTTGAAATCGTATGGTTTGAGACTTCATTAAATCAAAATTGAATTTTTGTGAAATCACTTGCCTGATTTCGTCAATTCAAACAATAGGACCTTTGATGAGATCAAACGCTTGTCTATAAAAGTTCAAGCCACCAGTGAAACTTATGTAACACAATCAATGGTATGATTCTGTTATATATAAAAGCACTAAGTTTTGTGCATATGACCATGACGGTCAAGAATAGATATATACATACAACACCTTGAAAGTCGATGACTACAAATGGCTTGTACTCGTACGTGTTAAACTAAAATCCTGCTAAGCACGTGTTGCTTACATTATGAGGATTTGTTTTCAAAGTTGGAAAACCAATTAACACGTGACTTATGACTTGCCAATGGCCACCGTTCACACCTTATACCCACGAATCATTTCCTCGCCGATCACTTGCGACTCAAATTGGTTCCAAGAAGAGTCTTGCGAGAGACCAAGTTTGAGTAGTGCACGTCCATTTTTTCCGGATGCATGGATATCTGAATTAATTGTTAAAGAAACTTGGTTTCTGCAGGAATTACCGGACTGTGCACTGGGACTCTTGTAATTATACAAGACTCATTAGACAAACATCTTTTCACAACAAGTAGTTGTTGCTATGATGAAACCATGTTAGCATTCTAAATGACTATTAATTCCAAATGGAACTAGATGTCGATTTTACTTGTCTAAAATCTTCCATCATTGGTTGGTCATTGGATTGAGTTCACAATCCTAAATCAGACTTGATATTCTGATAGAATAATCATTAGGGCGTCTGGCACGCAAGTCTTTTCAACACAAGAGAATGTATGTGACATGACAATTGGATATTGGTCAATTAGATTCATACAGTGTTTATGAAACTAAATAACTTCGTTCCTGAAAACGAAGAAGGTTTGCTAAGAATTCTCTTGCAAAACCAATATCCTAACGAAAGATGATTATAAGAATGCGTCGTCTATGTAAAGCAAATGGGAGCATCACCACTAATCCTTATCGAGATAACGATTGAGTGTTGATCTCACGTTCATTGGAGTTTACCGGATTAAACTTGTAATGAAGCCTCAAAAGATCTCCCAGTTTCAAGAACATCCCACAATTGAAAACATCTCTGGAATGGCATCCTCAGATATATTCAATTTCTTGAAACAAGTCGTGTCATACTAGTTATGAAATGGGAACTATCCAACATATGGATGTTGCATAAGTGTCACTGTAAAGAGTTACACCAATGACAAAAGCTGGAAAACCAAATCATCTCAACTTGTCTTGATGATGAAATGTTCATGATGAGTACTCGAGTATACTCACCGAACAACTAGCCACCTTAAGTGAAGTTTTGAATCATCAATGTAAGGGTACATTCAAAGAAGGTTAATTTGATTATGTTGATAATCGATTAACATGCCATTGTGATAACACAGTAATCCATGTGCATACCAAGGGCACGAGTTTTATCACACATTCATATTCACTTAAATACTTTTGCTGTTCTGAGCAACACCAAAACTAATGAAACAACTAAACAGGCAAAACCAAAACACAGGCATAGAACCTAGCACGAGAATTCACAGTTCCATTGGTCAAGTTTGATCAATAAGCTAATACTGTTACGTATTACTTGAATTCTACGCTACATTATTCTACTTTAGTGTTGGGATGTCGAACCTTAACGTTTGCACCAAATCATTCAATCTGATCTAAAGAGTTAGATGCAGGTTTCGAATTCTGCGAAACGTGTTCGAATTTTATACGTTTTAAACATCCATGAATATTTGGTGAAATATTCTAAAAACCGTCCGTAGTCGATCTAATTTGTGGGAACAAAACTGATCTATGACTATTCTGACTCTGGACTCAAAGGGTTGACTCTCCAGACTCACAGACCTCATTAGAGAATGACGTTGTGACGTAACTCGTATCAAATTGTCTTCATGGATTTAATCATAAGACGAATTTGATTAATGGTATACTCAATAGTGTCCTTTGACCTGAGATACATATGCTACCTCCCGTTTGCCAAGGACTGTTCTTTGATTGTAGTATACGCTGTCGCGTAACTGCCAGTAAAGACTACTTTTGGGAATGGATCTGAAGCTTAGTGGGAGCTGTATGTAGTCAAGATGGGATTTTGTACTCTTGCACTAATACTGCAACATCTAGACATCGTGGGCTCTCTCGTGAGTTCCAAGTGTTAAGTGTAAGGCCTTACCCAAACTTACTGTGTGTTTGATTGGACCACTTCGAACTACGACACGAGAAATAGAATGACTGAACATTAAAGAGAATGAATTAAATCCATGTCTCTTGTTCAATTGATGTCTTATACGGAAAGGAACTAATGACTTTGCATTACCATAAGTCTAAACTACAACGCAAGTTTGTAGATATACCTTGGTTACTGACTTGAAGTGTCATAACTGGTTGGGACAACCATGTGTAGCTAGAGCACCTCTGACTGTTTCTTCAAATGTTGTCGGACTCTGTCCAAGTGGGAGATTGTTGGATAATGGATGTCCAGACCCGACAACAACAAGAACCCGACCCGGTTTGACCCGTAAAGAGTTACACTGAGGGCAACGAGATAAAAATCCGCTTAAATTGTTTAACCGGTAATTCACGGAATTGTGTAATTATTTATTTAATTACAAATAATTATCCTTGCGATAATAAACGGAGAAATACATTTTGATTTATCGATTAGGGTTTTACGGTGAAACAAATAAATAGTTATTTGTGTGTCTTGAAGTTTACGACATGTGTGTTTATTAATAAAAGTTGTTTTATTAATAAATCGTAAACTTAGATAGTTGGTTGCAAAAAGATAAACAAGGAGGGGGCTAGATGCAACTATGTTGCCTATATAAGGAGAGCTAGGGATTAGGGTTTTGGTTGCTCATTCCCTCGCTCTCTCTCTCTCTGCGCACTTTCAGTGTCGCCTCCCTCCCTCTCCTTCTCGCAACCAACCTCTTCATCGTAGGAGCTTTACGGTTGGTGATCGCTTCTCGTTTCTTGCAAACGATCATCGGCGGATCATCATCATTCAAGATCGCCGCCGCCGTTACCACCTTGGGAGCCGTCACCGCCGCCACCGTGTGAACCGTCGCCCTTGTCGCCGTCGCCCCTCCTTTCTAGGGTCGTCGCGAATCAAACCCTAGATCGCCGTCGCGATCTAGCGTATCTCCGTTTTCGCGCGACACCATAACCACTCGCCTTGTCGTCGTTACGATATCGCGAGTGCGAGCTTTGTCGCCATAATCGTTCGTCCGTCTAGGCTAAACCCTAGACGTCGTCATAGTCTTTATTCGTTGGTGCTCAATTCTCGCCACCATAAACCGAATCGTTGTAGTTTTCAACGAATCGGTTAAAGACGGTTTTGGCGATTTGCTAAACGATTCGATCCGAACGTCGGATCGGTTATTCCGTGAAAACCTAGCGTCGTCACGTTGTTCCTCGGTGTCTCTAGCGTTTGTTAGATCACCGCGAAGATATATTTAAACTCCATTTTAGTTTAGATGTTTTATTTCGATTAAATGTAATCCTTATTATTTTCGCGCTAAAATGTTTACCGCGAAATGGTGTTTGCGTGATTAATTATTTTTGGTGATCGTGATCCTGTTGACACGTTTTCGACACCTACGGTTTACGCGTCTTAATTAGTAAAATTATTTTATTCCGCTGCGTAAACGGATTACCGGTTTAATCCGTTTTAACTCTTAATTTACTAAACCCGATCGGTGATGTTTTAATTAAATGGTCAAGTTTTTTTTTTAACGTCACCGGGCACCCGTATACCACTGTCCGAAACCCAACACTGGCTACCCCCGACTCTGCCCGGGTGAACGCTAAGGGAGCCTCGTTATTTAGTTATGTATTTAAAGATTGATTTTATCTAATGTTATTACAATTTCTCGTTACAATATTGTCTTTTTATATATGTGGTTTTGTTTTTTTTTATTATTATAAGGGCCCATTTTTTTTATTTCGCCTAGGGCCCAAAATTTTTTAGGGGTTTTCGGGGCCGGCCCTGTTGGCCGGGTTGTTCATTTGAATAAGACCGAATCTAGGAAACAAGGGAGTCACACAATCATGTGTCTTGGAGCATAAGCCCGAAATTAAACTCACAAGTCACAACACAAACTTTGTAAAAGATTTGTTTTGGACCTAACTACATGATTGTTGAACTAAATGCGATATTTGTATTGTTTAAATATAAATTGAAGCTTTTAAAGGACTTTTCTGTGACCTAACTACACGAATGTTGGACTGGAGAAGAATCTATTAACAAGTGTATCGACAAAGTCTAAATTGAAGTTTTCTGTGTTAAAAAATTATTAAAAGAAAAAAATTATTAAAAGAAAAAAATTATTAAAAGAAAAAAATTATTAAAAGAAAAAAATTATTAAAAGAAAAAAGAAAATCGCCATCCGTGGGACTCGAACCCACGACCACGTGGTTAAAAGCCACGCGCTCTACCAACTGAGCTACAACGGCTACTTGTGTTACTTATCAACGACAGAGTTATCAAACAGGAGTTTATTACTATGTCTATAAACTTATAACATCTGAAATAAACGCGTGGTTTAAGTGCTTTTTTCTTTTCTTTTCTCATCTTATTCTGATTTATATTTTAGTCACACAACTAGATCAAAAATCAAATGGTTTAAGGTGGTATCTTTTATAATGGTTAAAGGTTTAAATCTCATTTACATACAAACGAGATAAATATGAAAAACTACAGATCCACCGGCTATATGATGTTTTTACTAGACCACAATTTTAACACCATATTTTATGCTTATAGTTGTATGATCTTAAAAAGTTTATGAATCCACTTTAATTTCAAGAGTCGTCAAAATTAGTTTAAATTGTTATTGCATTGTGTTGGTTTTTTTTTAGTATGGTAACCTAATATATTTTTTTAGTAACTGATGGTTTCTGGAGTCTTGATTGGGCTTGGTGGTTTGGGCCCGTTTTTTTTTACCCTTTTATTTTTTGTATCCCTAATTTTATCTTTGTTTATCATCTATTGTACCTGTAATTATCATCACGAGTAAGGCAGAGAGCAATAACTTATTACATTGGTTGTAACACGTGGACGTAAGTTACATCGACCGAATCACGTTAAATTTAACATATATTTTAATTTTCTGCAGTGATTGTTAGTTTAGAGTGTTTATGGTTAATTACGAATTCTAATGGTAACTATATTAATCAAATTTGTACACCACATGATTAGAAGAGTAGGTAACTTATCATTAGAAAATGTCCTTAAGAAGGTAATTTGTTGGTTAGTAGAATACAATTAAAATCATTCATGGTTTCGGACACCTATTATGTCGACAAATGACATACGGTTCATGAGTACAATGTTAGAGGAACACAATATATGTACGAGTAGAATCTCATCAATCATATACATCCTGAGTAGCCAATTTTATTAAATCATTTAATGTCCATATAAGATGAAAATGATATTTAAGCGTCAATCGGCTTAGAAGAATGACACACATAAAGTCATAAAGAAGCTAATGTATGGCAAATACATAACCGTAAAAAAACAACAATTTTTTTTCGGGTTTAATAGAACATGTATATTTACTAACAATCTAAAACTAGTGTTTTGCAATTCACATGAGACTTTGTTATACAAACAAGATTCCCACAGTCGTGGGAATACAAACGGCCATATGTATTTATTTTTATTTTTTTACTTTTATATTTCATTTTTATAAATAATTTTTATTATTTAATTTTATAAACATTAAAACGATTTATTCACCACAGCTAATAATAAAGTATTTAAACGAACACAATAATGACGTAAAATAATAAATTTTAAGACTCGGAGTCTTCGTTGAGACGGTCTCGATGGCTTCTCGGCAAGTCTATACTGGTGTTGGGTCCCCATGGCCCGTAGTTTTTTTTTTCAAAAATTTTCAAACGATAAATAATTTTGAAAATTAAAAAAAAATATATCATGGGCCATGGGGACCTAACACCAGTATAGACTTGCTAGGAAGTCATTGAGACCGTCTCAACGAAGACTCAGAGTCTCAAAATTTATTTTTTTACGTCAATATTGTGTTCGTTTAAGTACTTTATTATCAACTATAATGAGTAAATCGTTTTAATGTTTATTAAATTAAATAATTAAAAACATTTATAAAAATAAAATAAAAATAATAAAATAAAAAAGTTAAAAAATAAAAATAAATACATATGGCCGTTTGTATTCTCGCGACCGTGGGAATCTTGTTTGTATAACAAAGTCTCATGTGAATTTATAAGGGGAGGGGGTATGGTTGTGGCACGGCTTCACCAAGCCATGCTCACCAACCAATAAGATCGTGACACTTCAAATTTGGCAAAATGGGCAAGGCTTCAAGCCACACCACATGGTATGGTTGTGGTGTGGCTTGGGGAAGCCACCGAAATTTGGTATTTTTTTTTTAATTTTAGCAACTTTTAATAAACAAGCAACTTTTATATAAGAAAAACAAACACTAGCATTACGAAATCAAACATTACAATACTTGAAATTAGAAAAAAACACGACTACAATATTTTTAAAAAAAAACTTAAAAGTTGCAATCCCAACCGTATTCCTCCGCGATCTCTCTTTTTTGTTGAAGAACAAGTGAAAGAAATTGAGGATCAACATTATTGTGCGGTTTCATGAAGTACTCGAGATCACTCTTCTTTTTTTCTTTACGTTCACGTTCTAGTTTGTTCTCGATCACTTTACGTTGAGCCTCCATTGTAGTTTTCACCGCATCGTACATCGCTTGCTTCTTTCCAAAGGCTTCGTCCCGAAGCTTTGCCTTAAGCTCCCTTTCTTTTATCCTATTGGCTTGAAAATCCGACATCATTTCCAACGTCTTTTCCGATGCCGAACTCCTTGCGGTGGACGAAGACTCGCCCGACTTCTTTTTTTCTTTATTTTTTGGGTATGTAGGGGTTGAGTCTTCATTTAGATCAGGCAATTGAGTCGACCCAACATCATTTGAAGTTGTGTAGTCCCCCGACTAGGACGTCTTTGTCCTTTTACCCGGTTCCGGTATTTCACCAAGTACATTCTCAACCGGAGCCCACTTTGGATGGTCTTTTACCTCGACCCAACACGCCAAATGAGCAAACCCATTTTTCTTCGGATTCGGAATCGATTTGACGTCTTGGCTCTCGAAATTGTGTGTTTTGGTACATGACGTTAGAGGGGAATTGATGCATTTGGGAAGAATGTGGGGGATATAACTCCCCTTGAACCCCATAACGTCCGGATATGAGATCTATGTACGATTGTTGAGAAGGATGTGGTGTGAAAAAAGCCGGTTGTGATTGGGGTGGAGGATTTGCGTTGGAGGGTTGACCGGTATTTCGAACCTTCGGTTTGTATTTTTTGGTGGGAGCGGTGGATTTTTTCGTGGTAGCGGGTGATTTTTTCTTTGATCGATTCATGAGTAATATGGATTAGAAAATGTGTGAAAGAGGTAGAAGATAGGTGAAGAAGATGGGTGTAAAAATGTTACAAAATGGGGTAGAATTTATAGTTATAAATTGGTAAAAAAAAAAATAGCCGTTGGGTTCCAACGGTCAAATGCAACGTTCGAATTTTGGCCGGCTCTCGCTGGCTTGGAGGAACCGGAGAAGAACGAGTTGGCGAGCCGTGGGAGGGGAACCGCCTCAGGCGGTATGGTTGGCTCAAGGAGCCGGCCGACTCCCCTTGGAACCGGGCCGCGGTAACCCCGTGATACCGCCTCCCCTAATGACCCTAAATTATATATTGCGTTTTAATTATTAATGAAAACAAAATAGAATCCCCAGGCTTCGCAGCGGGTGTTCAATTCTCAAGTTTACAAACTAAAATACTAATTCTACCTAAAGTGTTATAGTTTAACTCTACCTTATGGTTATTGAATATTCTGGCTTTCCTTCTGCAAAAGTTTACTTGAATTTACTAAAATCCTTAAACTCTACCTTATGGTTACTGATTTGTAATGTGTAGCAATGTAAAACAACATAGTTTAATGGTTATAAATCTGATTTGTAATGTTTACTTAAATTTACTAAAAAAAATATCTAAACTCTACTATATTGTAACTCATTCATAAATCGGCAATTGTAACTCATTCATAAATCTGCCAATTTGATATTTTGATGGCTATGTAGCCCAAAGTTTAAACCAAAAATTTAATAAATATTTTTGATAATTAATATTCGTATGTTTCAAGTTCCCAGATCATAAGAGAGAGAAACACACGACGTGATGCTTCATAATTGGTACATATTATAAACAGTAATGGACGTGAGATGAAAGAGTTGTTGCTTTTTAATAATTATATAAATCATCGATTTAGATTATATTTAGTTTTTCAAATTTTTAATAATAATATCAATTGTATTTAAAAATTGATTTGAGTGATATAGAGCTTAGGTTATTTACAATACCAACCTTTCACCTATCACTTATCACTTTATTTTTTTATCAACTCAGCGCCACATCATCACCTATCACTCTCCTCACATTTTACTCAATTCACTTCCAATACCCATATTTCACCTATCACTCCTATCACTTTACTTTTATTATTATTTTATTCAGTTAATAAAAAACTAATAAAAATTAATCTAGATTTAAAAAAAAACTACTTCATTAAATAAAAAACGACATTTCATTAAATAAAAATTACATGTCCTAAAAAATTAAAAAACAACACACATCCTATATTTACATTTTCCTAAAATTTTGAAAACACACTTCCTAAAATTACATTTTCCCAAAATTACTTATTCGTAAAAAAATATATATACACTTCCTAAAATTACCAATTCCTAAAAATTACCACCAGAAATCTAAACTGGAGTCGGTGCCGAAATCCTCAACCCACCTGGCCGCCTCAGCTTGTTGTTCTCTCAGTTCCTCCTCCCACACCTCACAAAGTGCCGCCTCATCCTGTAATTCATCATCATCAACCGGTTCTTCTATGTCCTCCAGATGGACTTCATCATCAAATTCGTTGTATTCTTGGAGTGGTTCCTCTGGTGGGTTCTCTGGCAACCAATAATCAAAAGCCCAATTCCAGAAAGCTTCATCCTCCCAAAGTTCATCAACAACAGGTGGTGGTGGGTGTTGAACTGTAGGTGGAGGTGGAGGTGGGGGCTGAGCAAGAGGTGGGGGTGGAGGTTGTTCAATTGGTGGAACAAATCCTAGAGCTTGAACCAGAATAGGAGGTTGTGCAACAGGTCAAGGTCCTTTAGGACGTAGATGATTATAGCGTGACCGTCTTACTCCACTGTATCCATCAAGAGCATCCCTTGGAGGAGTTGACATTGTAAGGTTATGGAAGTCCTGCAGAATAGAGAGAGTTTTCATACGATTGCATGTTTGATGAAGTAATTCATCCAGGAGGCTCTATTTATAGGGTCATAAACCCAAACGGTCATATTTTTCAAACTTTGAAATATCACTTCATGTAGGCTTGCGCATATATTTAGCAGAATATATTTGTCGAAGATACTTGCAAATTTTATAAAGACATTCTTTTGCAGTACTATCTCCGATATGCAAATATTCATCAAACGCATCGGACGTAATACCATAAGCTAGTTGGCGTGTGGCGGCAACACATTTTTGCAAAGGACTTAAACCTATCCTGCCTCTAGCATCGTATCTTAAACGAAAGTATTTTTTATGACGCGATAAATCATTAACAATGCGTAAAAAAAGAGGTTTGTGCATACGAAACCGACGACGAAACTTATCTTTAAAGAGTGCATTCTCAGAGAAGTAATTTTTTACAATTCGTTTATGTGTCTCCTCTCATTCTCTTTTAATCGTCTTCCTTGTGTAACCCCCTTTAGAACTTCCGGCCTCCTCACTTGCGGCAACAAACATCGTCTCGAAAAAAAACATAACCACATCATCATCGGAATCGAACTTTGATGAGGACGATGAGGAACATATTTTAGATTTTTTGTTTTGAGAGAGTCGATGTAAAATGGTTTTGAAATGAATGGTTGTGTAGGAGTATTGGATTGTATATATATGTAAATAGTTAACTAAAAAAAAGAAAAAAAGAAGTTTCTTTTTAAAAAAGTTGAATATAGCCGTTTCGAGGGGGGGGGGGGACCCACCACCCCAACGGTCCAATTTATCTTCAGTGGAAGGAGTGTGGATTCGGGGGACGGGGACCAAGAGTGTGCCACCGAGGTGGATCTCCAATACTCCCACCGAGTGGCAACTCACCACCCTCACCGAGCTCTCGGTGAGGGCATTGTAACTAACCTTAGAAGCTATCCCAAATTCGATATTAATAAAAATCACATCTAGAAACTTTGTTGCAATCAATTTACAATAAAATAAATGCTACGTACGATAATTTCTAAAGAACCAGTGGCTTTGTACCACCAGTATACAAAAGAATACAAAAATGACATAACTACTGGAAGCAGTTCCCTTTTTTTAAAAAATAAAAAAATAAATAATAATTAAGTACTTAAATCGGTAATATATCTGCCATTCTAGCTTTGGCATCCTCTGGAACTTCCCTTCCAGGAACTTCAACCTTTAGAAGATTGTAATACCTACAACAGGTCAAACAAAAGTCAACGACAATGGTAAAACTCAAGGGACCCTATTGGTACACTGATAAGTGCTAACCAATAGGATCTGGTAAAACACAACTTTACGCAGGGTAGGTGGGCCTTCAAAGGGGTTTTCGGCAGTGGAAGCTGGATTCAAGCCTGAGAACTCTATTAGAGGGACTCAAGCGCTTAAACCACTGGGTCACCCCGTTGAAGGTCTAGCAAACCAATAGTTATAATGCATAAACAAGCTAGACAATGGACATACTCTGTGGCGGTGAATAAACGGTCATGCTCAGTAATGAAGGCAAGCAGGGCCTGCATATTAAAATATTAATACTAGGTTAGAAACCCATGTATTAGGCTACGTGTAATGGTTTAAGGTTTTCAAGCCCCTCGGGCATTTTATGACATGTGGCATCCTACGTGGCAAGGGCTTGAAAACAAATATGGTGTAGTGGTTTAATCTTCCTTTCAAGCCCCTATCAAGCCCTTACTCTCTCACAATCTCTCCCCTCTTCAGTGTGAAAATTCTCACGCCTTTAGGGTTTTTTTTGGTTTTGGCGCCACCGTAGTGTGAGGGCCGAGGGGGTGTGAAAGAGGTGTGAAGGTGGCGTGAAAGTGGGTTTTCAAGCCCCACTACGGATCCCCTTACATAGATTGAATAAATGCAACATATTGTAAACAGTTTTTATAAAGAATTTTATGTTAGATGTCATCAGCTATTGGTAAAATAAGAAATAATGAGTATTTAAAAATTATAATTAACAGATAATGAAGATTTAAGATAAAAAAGTTAACATTTTAACATAAGATATAATTGAAATCTTATTATATAGTTTATTAAATTTTAATAAATTATTAGAATAAGAAGATTTATATTTTTGATATTTAATTATATAAGTTACAACAACAACCATACCCACTAACGTCCAACCAAAAGCGCATAGAGTACTATTAGTACGGTCTGGGGGTGGGATGTAGGCAACCTTACCTCAACCACAAAGGATAGAGAATAGAGAGGCTGATACCATGGAGACGCCCAGTTTCAAACATTTAATTATATAAGTTAATTTATTAAAATCCTTATTATTTAATAGAAGAGAGATTTGATATTTAATATGAAAGAGGCGGGAAAATTAATGAATATGGTGATGACACGGGTCAGAAATGTAGTCTTTTATTAGTATTAATTAAAATTAATAAGATGTTTCACTAAATTTAAAAAAAATGAAAACGGATTACCTCAACTGGCATGTTTAGCAGGTCATAGTATTTTCGGACATGATCTAATCTCATTTGCACAGATTCACTATCAATCGAGGGTATGGCAGACAGTGCCTGTTACATCAATAATTATTTGAGATTTTAGATACAGTTTAGATAATTTTATACAAGACTGTAGACACGCTAACAGAATTAAGAAACAAATGATAAACCTGTTCTAATGCGATTGTATTCCTACATATCTGCTGAACGCCAAAAAGGTTGATGTGTTTCATCTCAGCCAAAGCCTGAAAAATATATGGAACGTTTTGTATTTTAAAACCGGGGAAAAAATAAATATAGTAATAAATGTTGTGGCGTGATATTAGAAACCTTGATGGATGCATGTGATGCAACAGCACAGATTCCACCAAATATATAGTTCCGTTTGGTTGGAGCAATGAAAGGAGCAATTACTTCGTCTCTACGTGTTATCTGTGGCGTGAAAATATATAATTAAAATATTTAAGCATAAAATTATACAATGAAAGGAAAAAAAAAACTAGAAACAAGGCTCACATGGGTGATTAAAGATATGATATAATCATCAGGTTCCTCAGCATCTTGGTCATCCAAGTATTCCCTTGTTGCCATTACCTGTTAAGTGCAAATGTTGACTTTTCAAAATGACTAAAATACCCCTGATCTAACGGATGGTTTTTAATCCCATTAGTGCTAAATGACCTTTTTGAAAACAAATATGTAAGATAAAGGATGTCTCATGTAATTACTTTAGTTAAAGGACCTAATCCAAAATTTGTATAAAACATAAAGGACCTTTTGTGTAATTTACTCAAGCTTAAAGGATAATTCATTAATTAATGGTCTCAGATAATTTAATTTAGATGTGACAAACCTGCATGTTGAAAACTGTTTCTAATTGCATTTCTACACGTAAAACTTTTAGGCAATCGATTGCCAACTTTCTGTAATCTTCAGCGAATGATGCCAGATCCTTAGGAGGTAAACTACTATTTCGTTTATGATGGACAGGTGTCTGCTTCACTTCAATTTCTGTTTGATCAGATGCTTTTGCAGATAAATTCCCGAACCTGTATGGACCATACTTAATCTTACAGTTATCTTGTAGCGATTGCTAATAAGTAAACTGGTAATCTTTTAAGGTTGTAGTTTATATTGTAAGGATGTTTCCTTTGCTAGAACTTTAAGGAAAGAAACAAATTTAGATCATTTCAATTCGGCATAGTACGCGTAACAACTATTGACAACATTAATATTGAATAAAGGTTATGACTGAACGTATCTAGGGCAACAACCACTGAGTCAAAGGTTATGACTTAAAACCTTGAACAAAACAAATAGGCCAAAAATATTTTCAAACTATCATCAGGTCAAAATAATAGAAAGGTTTAACAAATTTGATTTTGAGACAATGCATATTAATATTGTTGCTCCTTTCTACATTTAATTGGTCCTCCCAAAAGTTAATAAGATATTGATCGGGGGCGCCCCGAGCAAGGGCAGGGTGACTGTAAGCGACCATTCAGGGCCCAGGGGCCCAGTTTTTTGGAGGGCCCAAAATTTTTAAAATTTTCTTCTGTGATTATCTCATAAATACCATTTTGTTACAGAGTTTAAATTAAAGAACATCTAGATCAGCTGGCAAGGTGCAAAGTCTTAAAGAGCAGCCACAATTAGAAGCGGAGTGACCCGGGTTCGACCCCTGTGCTTGGCGTATTATTAGAATGAATTTTAGACGCAAATTTAGGTAAGATTAATGTGAAGAGCAAGTTTCAAACTTGTCACCTTAATATATTTGGAAAACCTAAGGAATAACTAATTGCCAATTCAACTAAGATGAAAAATTGTTAAACTCATAACTATTAACTTATTTATAAAATATTTAGCAGATATATTAAAATTCTAATCCCAAAATAATAATGTTACTTCATCTTTTTTATCCCAAATATCAAATAATATAAAATATGAGTAAAACTCAGTTTTTAATAACTAAATACATAAGAATATTAGGTGGTGTTTGGTTCACGGAATGTAATGTAATTGGAATTGTAAAGTTTTCCTTTTAAAGTTGTGCTTAAGTTGGGTAAGGAAGGGGTTTGAAATACAATGAATTCCTTTAATCAATGGAATTTAGAAATCCTTCACTTTAACGAAGGAAAGTTATATGACCTCAAATTCCATTGATTAAAGGAATTCATTGTATTCCAAACTCTTTTCTTACCCAACTTAAGCACAACTTTAAAAGGAAAACTTTACAATTCCAATTACATTACATTCCATGAACCAAACGCCACCTTAGTGTTTTAAACCAAAATGGTTTCATTCGATTGGCGACCGCCCAAAGTGAAGTCTCTCCAGGGGCCCAAAATCTTATTCTCGCCCAGGGCCCTGAAATTTTTTGAGGTTCTCGGGGACGGCCGTGATATTGATATCCTTATTTTTAGAACTAAGAGTTCAGAGTTAATCGAATTGGTAGCATGTGATGAAATATATATGTAAAAGATAAAACACAAAATGTGACTTTCTTTAAAATAAGTACAGTGAAATAAGAACTTGCCTTTCTATAGAGTCAGCAATATACTCCAATGAATCACTAAGGGATGCCAACAATACAAGTTTATTGTTGTCACGAATCAAAGATTCCTACAAAAAAAAATATATATATCATTGTAAGACGTAAGTGCCTGCTTAGAGCTTTAGAGTAGAACGCTTAAAGCTTAGAACATTACTGTCAAGAAGAGGTGTTCATAAACCGTTGAAACCAACCGAACCAAGTCAGTTGGTTGTAGATTGTTCAGTTTTGGCGGTTTAACGATCCAGGTGACGGCTTTAAAATTGGAACTTGATGTGTAAACTGAACCGGCTGTGTAATCTTTTTTTGTTTATTTACTTTTCATTTTTGGAATATGTGGTTATGTATTATATTCATGAACCATCTTTATCAGTTTCTTAAAAAATTAGACTAAAGATTTTGAAATCACAACTAAAGTTTAGGTTCGAAGCGTCAAACCGCTAAAACCGGCTAACCCAACCCATTTGATTTGTTATTTCCCAAACTGTAGTTAGAGGTTCGGCCATAATTTTTGTCAAAACCGGCTGAACATGACAGTGAGCACCTCTATGTGGTGAATGTGAAAAATACAGTTTTCATAACCTCCCCCTTTTATTAGAAGGGTCAAGAACCAAATACAATCATCATAGGTCGCAAAACAGAATCTGCAAACATCTAAAAGAAAATGAAAATGACCTGTTTTATTGGCCTTAGTTTCATCAATAATGCACTAACTTCCAGATCAACACCATCAGTTTCAGCATCAACAATATGGTTATTAGCATGGGAAAGTGAAGTTGGCAAAAAAGCACTTGCTGGATCATGTCTCATCAGATTTTCAAAATCATGTCTTCCAATAAGCATATAACTTTGCTTCTCAAGAACTGCCTGATATATAACCAACCACACAAAACTAAGGAACGTTACAAGTAAAAACATAAATTATCTCATAACTCATACATTAAATATATTAAATAAAAACTATCAGTTGGCAAGTGAAGAGCAAGAAAGTAAAGAACTAGCCATGCCTCGGTGTATGATGCACGGCATCTTTCATATGTTCGTTCGAGGAATGTTTGCACATACTTCACAAGGTCACCAGAAAATTTCGGCATTGCTTGGGCCCACCCAAGAACCTACCATAATATTATGCAAGTTAGAACAAAATAGTAGAATCAAAATCATGGATATGATAATGAAAATAAGGATAAAAGACTTCTAAAGAAAGAAGCATACCTCTTTAGCTAGAAAATCTATGGTCAAAAGTCCTTGTAAGACAGGCCGTCCCTTAGAAACTGATGGTGTGTAAGCAGCAGTAGGATTTGCTCGTGGGCGAAATGCAGCTGGACCTACAAAAAACCGATAACTTCTAGTGTCAAACTTCAGAAAATTACTTTATATTATGAGCATACATGTTATTATATAGATTAAATATCTGGAAGTATTCTAATCTAAGCCCCAGAAAGAAATAAGCAATCAATAATATACTATCCCTGTCCATGCTGAAGAAAATGTTAAAATTGAAATATTTGTTCATAGCATCTGGACAACTTAAAGAAACTAACCAAAATACAACATACTTGATATTGCTTGCTGCACGCCTTTTCTGTAATCAACAAACATAGCTGGCAAGAAGTGATCTTTTATAAAGTTCTCAAGAAAAGTCAGCAATCCATCATTTCTGCCAGATACAAGTAATGGTGCATAAAAATATGGAGGTAAACATAAACAATGCACGATACATTGAAAACGGAATCAGCAACAAACTTACCCTAGTTGAGAATACTTTTGAGGTAGCATTGAAGCAATTTTATCTGTAAACTGCACATGCAAAAAGGTCATAACTCATAAGCCCAAAATAAAGTATTCTGCACAACTTACAATAAACAAGAACAGATTACAGATTTGAAGTGGGTGAATCAATTAAACCTGTAGAACAGGTCGGTATACGGATGCTGCTAGGTATATTCCCTGCTCTGGTAGGACAGAAGCTGAACCATAACCTTCTTGGACATTTTGACCTTTCCTATTTCGTCCATGGCGAATCAAATCAGCACCTACATGAGTTAAATAACCAAACCAGAGTTTTATTTAAGGGAAGTTTAGCAAAATAGTGTGTGTCTGTGTGTATATATAAGGAAAAGAGCACAGTCTCACGTACCCTGGTTAGGAACCGTAGCATCGGTGAAGCGGAAGGCAAATGTAAGCCCATCTTCTGACTTGTCCCTGCAGCCACAATTAATAATATCTTATTAATAATCCCTTGGTATATTAAAAATAGGGGTGTTCTAATATGTGCCCTAAGGGCACACATAAGGTGCAATAAATGCATCTCGAAAATTAAAAAATACATTTTTCAAAAAAAATCTTCGTACATTTCTCATTTTTCAAGATGAATCTTGGTATCTTTTTCAATTTTCAAAAAGAATCTTGGTATCCTTTTCAGTTTTCGAGGTGCATTTATTGAACCTTATGTGTGCCTCTTGCAACTAAAATTTTGCCTCTTTTCTTTTGAAGGAGCCTTGCTTGCAAGTCTAGCTGTTTGAACAGCCGCATCAGCAGATGCTGCTTCAGGAGTTGCTCTCAGTAACTCACATATGAGTTGTTGGCATTCACTCTGTAATATTTACAGTGCAGCTTAACATAAGGGACTAAACATTAATATTAAAAAAAGTTTAAACAAGAGTATCCCGACTATTGAATCAACTACCTGCAAAACCGTCATGGAAAAGCCAATAGTGTAGCCACCTGTGGCCTGAGATGCTTCAGAATCAAGATTCCCAGACATCTGACCCACCATAGACTTTGGTGTATTCATGTGGGCCTGTTTAGAAGATTTTGATTCAAGCAGATCCCCAACAACAACATGGTTTTCTGAAAATATAACAATCACATAACATTATCAAATAAAAACTTATAGTGAGTGTACATACACATGCACAGAACCAATGAACATCAAGGTTACTTATACGAACCAAATATTCGAACAATTGTATCTAGTATAAAACCGAGAAGTTCCTTTGCTGCAGATTGTGCTGCACCCATTGGAGCCATGACAGGTGTCACAGGGCTGACTGCCATTAGTGATCCAGCTAATGATGTCCCATTTTTATGTTTTTCTTTTTGTAACTGTCCTTTTACATACTGAAGACCTGTTGTAGCAGTTTGAGCAGCATGACCCACACCAGACCTAAAAGTATTTACATATTCTGCCTGAGCCTTAATCTTTGATGTGATGATTTCATGTATTGTTGGTCTCAATCTTTGGCTGTACATGAAATATATGGCAAATTTCAGTAGTGGTGTAATATTTCTTAGATAGAACAGAAGTATTTAAAATACAGATGAACTGAATACCAGATTATAGCACCAGCAACTGCAAGTTTGTCAAGCATGCAAAGGCACTCAACCATAGTCTGCAAATACTTCACATGAAGAGGAGATTCATTTTTTCTCATTGTTTCCTATATACAGTTAATTGGAAACCCATTATTATAATATTAGAGAATATAAATCCTTTTCACATTTATAAGGTGAGGTTGTATAGCTTGCACAGTTCATACAACAAATTCATCAGGAGTGCACTCCAAAAGCCATGCTGGAAGACGAGGAATATTCTTCGTATCCTTTCCAGTATTGTCAGCACCATCATGAATATCATCATCATCATGACCATCATACGAAGAACTGAAATAAATTGAAACAGAAACAATAGATTATCTTATCCACGTGTTCTAAAGTGATTCATAGTTTAAAAAGGATCTACAGACAAATCATCAACATATAAAGATTTTTGCAGAAAATTTCCACTAAAAATTGAAATTTTATCTTACCCTCCATCAACAGAACTGGCAAATCCAGACGCACCGACATGGTTGTCACCTTTTACTAATCTAGTTCTCCGTGAGAGAGACTGGGAATTATTCATTGCAAATGCAGCAACGGTTGTGGTTGGAATAGCATCATCCTTCTCATTCATACTAGGGGTAGCTGAGCTGCACTAAAAAAACTATAAGTTCTAAAAGATCCCTCTTGTAATTCTATTCTTTTTTAGAACAGTTACTGCAATATTCCTACATGCATGATAAAATCAAAATATGAAGCAAGTAAGCATTGCAACAGGTCATAAACCAGAAAAGAAAATTTACCTATATTCACCAGTATTATAAAGATGAGAATGCAAATCTTCCAACACTTTGTAAAAGAGAACCCCTCGCAGTTTTGCCAGCTCAGATCGGACATCTTGAAGAGCTCCAACCTGGCCAAACCAGCTAGGATGTAAATTTTCTAAGTTAATTTTAAACATGTTACATGTCTCAGAAGGGAACTAAATAGTAGGTACACAGAGGCATGCCTCAAGTATGAACCATACTAGAACCACGAATAGTGTAATTTCACTGTCATGTATATTGAAGTTAGGACGTGCAAGTCACCACATAGATCAAAAGGCCAGTTTCTTTAATCTCCCTATTCTATTTACCGTTTCTTATGGGGTCTAAATAATGGATATGTAAAACAAGAAATTACATTCGACACTACAATTTAATAATTCTGATCACTATCCTTAAAGCAATTTCTCCACCACCATTCATAGAACAATAAGCTTTGGGTTTGTGTCAAATCACTTCCCGAGATACAACGAAACAAGAGGTAGTATACCTAATCAACACTGCACAGGTGGTGATAAGTCGATTGAACTTACTGAGTTTACAAGTATTTCAAGGAACTACAGATCATGTTTGGTACCAATGTGATGTATTACTAATCTGATATAAGAGAAACAAAGTTCTGGTTTCTATGTGTAAGGATTTTCTCCTCCTTACACATGAAGTTTGACTGTTGCTATATATAACCGTCTTCGTGACCTTTCGAATGGTCAAGAAACCCCTTTAAATAGGCACCCTTGAACCATCACCTTATAACAAACCAACCCTTAATAGGTGCAACTAATCCGAACTAATACATTCTATTGAACCAACCAAACTCTTGCAAAGCATGTAAAATTGTGTGTTAATCATGCTAGTTTTCCACCTTGAACAGTTGAACTACAGAAAGGCATCATTATTTATAACTATCTGAACATTTTAAGATGACTCACCGTCTGAAGTCCCTCTCTTTCAAGCATTCTAGCTGATTGAACATGTACTTGAACTGCTGCATATAGCTGATTTTCATCAATAAGCTTGTTTATACGAGTTGGAACCTGAAACGTATTAACAGTTGACTTCCTTTTTCAAATCTTGTCCAGCATCACCCATGGTCAAATCTTTCTTGAAGCAAATGAAATGCTAAATAGAACAATATAAATAGGTAGAAAGAGAACACAAACCTGAGCTATGTTCTCAATCTGATCCAACAAGGAGATTATGTGCCTCAGTGTCATGGACCGATACCAAAGCTGCTGCAACTGTTTGTTACGAGCACTGATCACTCTTTTTGCATTACCTAAATCAACTTTAAGTTTTCCTACGCTTTGAGTAGACTCGCTAAATAACCGCAATATCTGTGAATAATTCTGAATTGCTCTATTGAATCCGCCATGATAAGTTTGAACAACTTCATCCACTACTTCCTCAACAATATCACTTTGGTCTTTCAATGCTTGGATTTCACCATCCCGATCTTTTGACGTCAAGATACGGACAACATGAGGTAACGAATCAAACCGTGCCACAGTCCAGCTCTCATCTACATTCTCAAGATCATCTCTTAAATACTGCAATGAAACCAAACCATATAACAAATATCAAATCAAATACTTCCACCTCTCCACATCAATACATGCTTCCCTATTTAATCTAAACAGTATATAGATAAATATAATAATATATAACAACTCTTTCTGGAAATGCATAACGTTGGTGTATAGAGAATATGATTCATGGCCCTCTTATCAAATACTATTCTAAGTCAAATTAGTTGAAACGCATCAATTTGATCCAAAATGTGTTAGTGTAGCTGTTTTACAGGGACAAGACGAGTATCATACATAAATCGTAAGATTTTCAACGGAATTCTAAAAGCCAAAAATCGCTTTAAACTAGCGGCATGTAAAATTTTGAGATGGATTAATTGGAACAGTGCTTAATTAGACAGAACTCAGTACTCACCGCTTTATCTGGAGGAACAGGCAATCCATCAAAGAGTCCCATAGCTCAAACGAACTAAACAGACAAGTCGAATTCGACTGAAATTCAAAATTCTGCAAGCAAACAAGAGATCAGTTATACGTAAATTGCAATCTGGTTTATGCGAAGAGGAGATATACGCGATTGCTTACCGGAAGACAGTACGAAGATAGCTGTGATCTGAAGATCTGGAGGAGGAGGAAACAGAGGGAGCTCCAGCAAACGAAAGGAAAAGGGCACGGACTAGACCTGACAATCTTGAGACTAGACGTGTTTAATCATATTGTTGAGTTTTCAACTGCTGACCGTGACCCAACTGCGTCAAACCATTCACATTCACGACTCAAATTGTAGGCCGTTTGATTTATATTTGTTCGGTCCATTTAGGTCTCGTTATTGATCCCGTCACTCATTAGCCTCTTTGTTTCTTCTCCTTTACATCAGCTAACCAAGTCAATTTTGTTGACCCATGTCATTTTATTGTTAACCAAGTTGGGGAAAGATCTATAGAAAACCAATAATTATCCAGAAAATCAAAAAACTAACCTTTTTTTCTCTATAACTTCTTCATATATTAATATTTTTTAAAATAATTTCACCAAAAATTCTATAATTTTATTAGCTTTATTTATGGGAAAAAAAATTTAAAAAATAAAAAGTTTAGTGATTTTTTATTATTGCATCATGCAATAGTACCAATAGTATTGCATAATGCATTATAATTAAAACTACTTAAAAACAAGAGACTTAACTTAAATATGAATGTGGTTTATGCGAATAATGTAAAAAACAAAGAATTGACATTCATAAACCAATTTTATATTATTGTTGCATAGTGCAATATTAATTTCAAGCTAAAATTCGAATTTTATTTTATTTTTAAAAAAAACTCGAAAACGTTTTTAAAGTTTTTTCTTTTTCCAATATTCTTAAAATCATGAAAGAAACATATAAAAAAAAGTTTAAAAAAAATAATTTTTTTCCTTGGTTTTTTGGTTTTTTATAAAATATTGGTTTTCTATAGAACCCAACCCCCAAGTTAAAAGGCTATTTAATAATCTTTTATTAGATCCGGTAAAAACTGACCATTAACCCAGTAAGTGATCCGCTCGTTTGATAGTACCTTTTTTTTGCATAGACTCGGACCAAGCTCTGACCAAAGAGGGTATCCACCTCTGACCATGCTCTTAGTCGGTCCAAGCTTGTTATTACTCTTACTCGATCCTGGCTTCTTACCACCTCAAACAGGCACTTAGTGTTTTTAAAAGTCCTGACAGAGTTAGGTCAGCACCACTTCATCAAATAGGTCCTAAGACAGTGTCTTTTTTTCTTTTAACGGCAAGCGAATCCCCCGAAAAATTCAAGGAGTATTTACACTAGTTGAGCTCATTTCAGGGAAAATCCATCTCTGCGAGCAGCCGGGTGGTAAAACCTGGGAGCTTAGGGATTGAACTTGTGACATCTCAGTCTCAAGTCTCCCCTCATCGTCAGTAACCACTCAGACAAGTCCTTGTGGTTCCCTAAGACCGTGTCTAAAAGCCGTTTTCGCCCATGACCGCCCCTCTTCTTGGGGCGTTTTAAAGCTCACAATTTGGTTGTAGCATGGTGGCGCTCACAATAAAACCCTAAATTCACATAATCATCATTCACATTATCACTAATTTACTCCACATCATTTTTAATATCACACATGCATGACATCATGTTTGGCATCTTTTTCACGGTTGCGTCATTACACATAACCTAAGATAATAAGATGCTTATTTCTATTTCTATTCTTGCGATATAGAAAAAAAATCATTTATTTCTATCTCTGCTTTTATAATATAGAAAAAATCTCTACTTCTATAAGGAGCATGTTGTGAATACTCCAAGATAAGAGGCAATAACATCAATTTAAATGAATGATTTAGAAATGTTATTATAATATTAGATATGTTAGTTAATTTTAGAGTAAACACTAATTTACGTCCTCAAGGTTTCGTCAAAAATCATGTTACGTCTTTAAACTTTTTTCACGCTATTTTGGTGCAAATGTTTTTATTCTTAATACATTATATCCCTTCTTGTAATGATTTTTGACACCTCCGTTAGATTTCCGTCAAATGTGATAATTTCTTAGTTGTTGATTCTCCTACACACAAAAGAAAACCCAAATAAAAACTCAACCATGAAACCTTAATCTTATCTATCATCAAACATGGTGAATATTTGGCCTAATCATTGATCTAGCCCTAAATAAGCATATATGATGTAGATTTAAACATTCCATGGCAAGTAAACATGATTTAATCATCATAACATGTAGATTTAACCCTAGATGACATGTGATTTGTAGATCTAAACATTTCATGGCAAAACAAAATAACTTGATCATCTAACATGTAGATCTAACCCTAGATGACATTTAACTTGTAGATCTAAGCATCTTATATCATAAAAATGTAAACTTGATCATCATAATATGTAGATCTAACCCTAGATGACATGCATGTTGAAGATCTAGTCATATAAGGCACCAAATTTACAATCTTGATGAGCAAACCTGTCAAGACCGATTTTCACATCAAGAATCCTGATCTTGAGCAAGAACTAAGGTTCGAATGAGAAAACCCAAAAAAAGAGATGAAGATGATGAGAAGAATCAAAGATAATCAAAGACAAGAAAGATGATGAACAAGTCGAATGATTTCATTAATCGAATGATTACAATCAAGAAATCATGAAGAACACACAATCTCTCTCTAGAAATCCATGACTCACTCTCTCTCTCTAGAATAAAAATCTCACACTCTACAAGAAAATCATCATCTCCACACTCAGAGACTCTTTCTTGTAATGGGCACCCTCACTATATATATAGTGAGGGTGACTAACAACAGAAACATAAATGAACAAAATTACAAGAAAGGCAAATAACATAAATATTAATTAAATCAAAGTTGATTTAATTAATCCGAAGCTTGACTCGCTCGATCCGATCTTCCGTTGACTTTTACGTTGACCGTTGTTCTGAACGGTTGACTTTTCCGGAAAACGGTCTTCGGTCCAAACTGCAAGCCTCGAGCATCACAACCCGCGTCTCTGAATCAATTCACATGGATTCTTCAGTCGAATGCTTCGGTAAACAGATTTCATGGCGTCAGTCACATAGATTTTTGTTCCAACATATTCCCCCTTGACTGATGCTTACATATCTGTTCAACTGCTGAAGAATCGCTCTGTCGTACATCTTCAACGAATATCTGATAAAACCCGAAGCAATTTGTCGTAGAAGTTCCCCCTCTGAATAAGCTTCTTCTGTTCTTGTTGCTCCAGTTGAGAGCCAAGTGCTGCTGCTCACTCGGTTCACACGGTCGGGTACAATACTGAGAAAATGCTGAACATCGGAGTCATAACCGCAAAAAACTGAATCAGATAGACCAATCAAACACTGAAAATGCTCCAACTCCGAATAATCGACCCGATATCCAAATCCATAATAATTCCTCCTATTTCTCTAAATCTCTCCAAAAACATCAAGTCGGAAGCGTGAAATCAGATGCGGAGAGTCAAACCGTCGCGATCGGTTGCCTAAAGAAACCAGATAAATAATCTTAAAATCGGACAATCTTACGAAAAACCGGAAGCCGGATGCTGACAGTTGTGAATAATCCGCGCGACTGAGGTTGGATGTGTAAATTAAAAATAAATGTCAAATCGGAGAAAATCTAAGAACCCGAGCGAAAATAATCATAACCGGAGTCTTCATAAATTGGGTGAAGGAAAATGAGCTCGGAAATATATTCCGTGAAGATTTCTGAGTTAAACTGGCGAAAACGGCTCAATCGGAAAAATTCCGTCACTTTTCGTCAAGGAACGGCTTCTCAAGAAATTTAACGGATAAATTTCATAATTAACTGAGATTCCAGTTAATCCAGTTAGTTGACATCCGCGTTGCATCCACTAAAAATAAATCGTGAGATATAATGAGAAAGCTGAGCAATTAACCGGATAATAAAGCTAACCCGTCAGTGATCGATAGCAAACGTTGCGCGACGTCAATAAACGAGAACCCCATTAAAATGAAATAAATCCGAGACCAATAAAATATTTTCTGAAATTCCGTCGCGGCGTTATCTCGTTAATCTTGTTAAAAACCGACAAGAAAAACCCCATGTTTAATGAAATAATACTCAAAAATTAATTAGTCTATTAAATTCTCAAAAGAAAGCACAATCTGTGTGCTTGAGAATTAACCAATCAGAGTGGAGATCCTCAAATAATCGACGGCCAGAAAAAGGTTTATCCAAGGGCAGAAAATTGTGATCCGTGTGAAATGGGCATCAACCAATCAGGTGGCAACATCTCATACAGCCTCAACGGCTCTTTAGAGGACATGCGGGGTCCACCGCATTCTCTTTCCACCAATCACAGCTCACCAGCGCTAATGAATGTCGTGTACCTGGTCCCACTCCAATTCCTTCACACCCAATAGAAAAACGACAACGTAAAAGGGCTGCTGGAGTTGACCGACAAGAGAGAAAATAATTCTCTGTGGACCATCCAGCGTACGCCACGTCATTGGTTTCTTTCCCAGGTCGTCTTCAACCCAGTAAACCCTAAATCTAGCCGGAACAAGTCACTGGAAAAACGAGGGCCACCGGAAATGCGTATATTGCCCATAACTCCCATAATACTTAACCAAATTCGATGAATTTTGGACCGTTAAACTCGTATCGACGTGCTCTACAACCCTTAACGATCAAAAACCTCTGAAACGAACTCGAACAAAAACCCAGAAACAAGTCCGCTAGCTCAAGAAGTTCGCTAAAACCTTCCAGAAGTTCGCTAAGACTCCTCTGAAGTCCGCTAAGACTTAAACAAGTCCGCTAAGACAAAGTTCAAGTCCGCTAAAACAGAACAAGTCCGCTAAGAGAGAGGAGAAGTTCGCTAAGAACTCAACAAGTCCGCTAAGCACATCTTCAAACCTTCAAGAACACTTAGAGAAATCTGGAAAACATGATGAACATGAAGAACTTACTTGGTGAACTCGAATCTGCCCAAAAACATAAGGAAAACCTCGATATGATGCACGAGATGTGATGCTAAACCATTCACGAGACTATTGTGGCCACCAACAGCCCATAAACAGTAGCAAGTCGGATAAAAAACAGTCTTCAAATTCTGGAAATCTTCAAGAACACGAAGAACACCATGAAACATGCACTAGTGTGTGTTTTTCCAGATCTGCCTAAATGGTCGAGATTCAGACGAAATGGATGCTTCCAATGGATCCGGAACGCGTTTTCCATTGAGAATCATACCTCACTTCATCCGAAAACATGAAGAACCGCCCAGAAAACTAAGAATCAAGCCCAAAATTCTTCAAAAACCCTAAAAACGGGAAAAACTCAACAGTATACGAATTTTCAGCTCTGATCTTCATTTTTCTCACAGATTTGAACAAGTAGAAGATAAACAATCATCAGATAGACTCCAAGAACAATAACCTAACATCTAACAACATCAGATCTGTCCAGAATGCATCAATAACGAAGAAAAATAGAAAAAATCTCCAAAGATGAGTTTTCATCATCTTCACCCATTCAAGCTCAAAATCCAGATTCGAGTGACCAGATTCATCGTGAGATGAAATCTGATCGGTTACCCGCTCTGATACCATTTGTCAAGACCGATTCTCACATCAAGAATCCTGATCTTGAGCAAGAACAAAGGTTCAGATTCGAAAAACCCAAAATGAGATGAAGATGAAGATGAGAAGAATCTGGATAATCATAACATGAGAAAGAAGATGAATCAAGTCGAATGATTTCATTAATCGAATGATTACAATCAAGAAATCATGAAGAACACACAATCTCTCTCTAGAAATCCATGACTCACTCTCTCTCTCAAGAATGGAAATCTCACACTCTACAAGAAAATCATCATCTCCACACTCAGAGACTCTTTCTTGTAATGGGCACCCTCACTATATATATAGTGAGGGTGACTAACAACAGAAACATAAATGAACAAAATTACAAGAAAGGAAAATAACATAAATATTAATTAAATCAAAGTTGATTTAATTAATCCGAAGCTCGACTCGCTCGAACTGATATTCCGTTGACTTTTACGTTGACCGTTGACCTGAACGGTTGACTTTTCCGGAAAACGGTCTTCGGTCCAAACTGCAAGCCTCGAGCATCACAACCCGCGTCTCTGAATCAATTCACATGGATTCTTCAGTTGAATGCTTCGGTAAACAGATTTGATGGCGTCAGTCACATAGATTTTTGTTCCCACAAAACCCTAGATCTAAGCCATTTTTAGCAATTATCACATGTATCTAACCTAGATCTATCATAAAGATGCAAACTTAATGACATATGACATGTATTTTGGTACTTAGGAGCATGCATGATCAAATCTAATTAAAATCTAACATAAAAATCCAGTCTTGATTCAATAAAACCTAGATCTACAACATATAAGCATGAATGAACATAGATCCAAGCCAAAACACAATAAAGTTCCAATCTTGGACTAAGAATTAATAGATCTAGATGAAGAGATGGTTAGAACATATATCTAACCCCAAGAAGTCATAAAAGTCAGATCTTGAAGAATTGGGTTGAAGATTAGCACATATCGGTAAGCCGAAAAGATGAAGAAAAAGGGATGAAAAGGGAGGATCCAAACTTCAATCTTCAAATATGAAATTAGGGTTTGCTTAGAAGATTTCCAGGGGTTTTAGGACGTTCTAGAGCTAATGGGGGCCGAAAGTGAGGAGCATGGAGGCTAATGTTGTTTTAAATAAGGGGATAATTATGGTTTTGCTGGAAACAGGGGTCTAAGCGTATCGCTTAGGGGCTATAGGTGCTCTAAGCAATACGCTTGGAGTATGCCCAAAAGTTTTTTGTGTAGTTTTCTCGTTTCGCGTGCTCGAATCTCTTCGTTTTTCGGTATTTTCGAGTCCTGTTTTCTCCCAAATCACCCAATTAATGATCTCATCATGTTCATTACATTAATTCCACTCAAAATGATATCAAATATATCACGTAACTTAAATGTATGCACAAATTAGGTCAAAACATGCAATTTTGTTCGGTTTTGCCCTACGTATCACTTTTAAGCAATTCAGCTACAATTTGTGACTCGATCAAGTGTGTGATGACTCGTGACATTATGTGTGATCATATGTGACCATAAGACTCATAAATATGATAAATCTGATATACGATACTAAAAAAATGTGATATCCCGGTTTAAATCGAAATCGCGCGGGATTTACCAATATTTCACCGATTGCGTTCTAAACCTCAAATTCTCGCACGTCCTTACTGAAAGACTTAAGACTTTGCCTTCTAGCCATGCTATAATGCCGAGCATAAGCCAAAATTAGGATAACTTAATACTCGTTCCACACCTTCAAAGAGGCAAGTGGGGCTAGAGCGACTAGCTCGGGCAGGGCTTGTCAAGCCCTATAGATCTGTTTCACATTTCCTCGTTATCAAACCGATACTAATGGTACACGTTATTAGTGGAATTAAGGAATCCCTTGGCATGTTTTCCTCTATTGGTTTACAAAATAGTATATAAAGGTTCGCGTTTATCAAAAGTAATCGTTACCACATTTATTCTCCCCTAAAGCATAACAAGATAAAAGTAGGACTGTAAAGTCACCTTGGGTGCGTAAAAATAACCAAACGGTCAAAGCTTTGACCAAAGATGGTGAATCTGCTAGACTTCACCTAAGACACATATTCGCGCGCCACGATTTATTATAAATTACCTCGTGTATACGATGTAAGATCGATGGGGCGATCTTGCAAAAGCTTGTCATTCCCATCGAGGTAGGAGACTTAAGGTTTGTACACGCATACAACCTATAATTAATTTTACCTAAGACATATAAACAAGTAACCAAGTAATCATGCGTTCAATAAATAAATAATGTTTCCGGTAAATATATATTTATTGCATATAAGATAACTTCACGTCAAAATCATATTTTTATCACACATCTAGCACATGGAATTCATGTCTAACATATTCCAAGCCATATTAAGTGTTCGCTAACACATGCATGCATCCGACGTAACCCTACGATCACATTTCGTACGGTAAAAATAAATATTTATTTAAATATTTTTTTTTCATGCAAGGTAACACCAGAATCACTACTTTATCACCCAACATGCATTCTATAACCCAAATCATGCAACTTTATCATCTATCGAACATCAATCAACCACCTTTACCATAGGTCTATCATGCATGAACGTAAAATCTGGATTTTTATCGAAGATTTCACGTAAAGTTATCAACTTTATCATTGTCAACCCTAGATCTAGTATTATCAAGCATCAATGACATGAATCACACATAAAAATGCATCTCTATTCTCATGCAAGCTTACAAGCCCTAGATCTAGACATGGATCATCATCATCATAAAAATCATATTTTTATAATAAAAAATTCAATCTTTTTCACATATAACCCTAGATCTATGCATCAAACCATCATATCAACATCATAGCAACATAGATCTAGCATAAAGGTGCAAACTTGATGAGTTTTTAAGCAAG
This sequence comes from Deinandra increscens subsp. villosa, assembly GCA_039602395.1. Lineage (NCBI taxonomy): Eukaryota > Viridiplantae > Streptophyta > Magnoliopsida > Asterales > Asteraceae > Deinandra > Deinandra increscens. The sequence continues at coordinate 5,148,074 of JBCNJP010000018.1, read as the reverse complement.
AAAAGATAAGATATGAACATACCTATTATATAGACGATCGGTGATGAAACACAAGCTCAATTTGTTGATTTAACACCCAAAAACTTGTTATTAGATACTAAGAATAATTTGGATAAGGTATTAGGGTCTGATGGGATGTTAATGGGCTGTAAAATGGATAAATGGGTGCTAAGATCGTTTAAATAGTGAAAAGTTAGGGTTTTCCCGATCTGAAGGTTTCACGAACCGTCAGGGGGTCCTGACATGCCAGTTTCGTGGTCCGTGAACCGCCACCCCCTTCGGTTGACTTTTGTTGACCGGTCCCCGTTTTGTTCGTTTTCACATTTTTGGTCGCGGTTTTCTATGTTTTCACACTTTATTAGTTCACCATCATATTTATCACACTGAATCCAATAGAATCAAGTACAAACACGCCATATATCATAATACGATCACACAAGTAAATTCACATAAGAGTTTCACACGTAAGTTGCAACACATATCGGTTTTCAGTTAATCACCAATGTTTCGAGACTCAACCTTGTGTGTGATGTTTTGTGATGTGTTTCAAGACTACTAGACTCATCTAATACCTTAATTGACATACTACGCCTATATATGTGAATCTCAGTTTACCGGTTTTATCGATTTTCGATGCTCGGGTCCCACCTGACGGGTCAGATTGTCACATATTTCTCCTGTTAGAGAATTTTCGTCCTGAAAATTAAGACTGCAATCCTGTTGCCAAGAGTCTAAAATTCGCAAGTTAAGATCGCAACCCTGTTGTTAAAAGTTTAAGTTTCACAAGTAAAAGTTGCAACCTCGTTGTAGAAAGTTAAGATTCAAAATTTAAATGTTTTACTCAAAAGTAAAGGAATTTTTTTCAGGTTCTCCCTTTAGGAAATTTCGTCCCAAAATAAAAGAGTTACATTCGGTTGTAGACACAGGCTGATTGAACAAGTTCAGATATTTGGGCATCATTTGATCCTCATGTTCCCAGGTAAATTCTGGTCCGCACTTCGAATTCCACCGAACTTTGACAATCGAAATCTTACTCTGCTTGAGCTGCTTGATTTCCCAGTCCATTATCTCTATTGGTTCCTTATCAAACGTAGTTGCTCATTGATCTCTAAATCCTCGAGTGGAACCACGAGCGACTCATCCGATAGACATTTCTTCAGATTAGATACATAGAATACGCTATGTACACTGCTTAGCCCTTTAGAAAGATTCAATCTATAAGCGACTGGAAAAACGCGATCGATAGTCTCGAACGATCCAATATATTTAGGATTTAACTTTTAAGTGGGCTAAATCTGACTACATGTGGGCTCATTTGACAAAAAAGAAAACATAGAAACAACTTTTATGAACTAATATCACCTTATTTACTATTCCTCGAACAATTCTTAAGTGGGCTCATATGACAAAATAGTGGATTGTCACAATATAAAAGGTATTTATGAGATATAAAAAATTAAAAATTTTGAGCCCTTCAAAAAACTGGGCCGTTGATGGTCGCATGCCCTGCCCTTGCTCGAGGCGCCCCCTATCAATATCTTAGTAACTTTCCAGAGGACTAATTAAGTATAGAAAGGAGCAACAATATTAATATGCGTTGTCTCAAAATCAAATTGTTAAACATTTTTATTATATTGACCTGATGATAGTTTGAAGATATTTTTTGTCTATTTGTTTTGTTCACGGTTTTAAGTCACAAATTTTGACTCAATAGTTGTTGCCCTAGATAGGTTCAGTCTTCAATATTATATAGATAACAAAGGATTAGAATTATTAGACTGGTTATATAATTGTCATATCTAGAAGGTATCTAAGTGTAATATTATTATCTATATATATAGAGCTCATATATATATAGAGAGAGGTCATATGTAAATCTAACATAGACACAATCAATACACAATTATTATTTGTAATTTAAGTTGGCATATAACAAAGTTCCTCCTAAAATCACAGTTTCCACTACAGGCTGCATCTCACCTAAAGAGAATAGTTGCCAAATTGAAACGATCTAAATTTGTTTCTTTCATTAATTAAGGTTCTAGCAAAGGAAACATCCTTACAATATAAACTACAACCTTAAAAATTACCAATTTATCTATTAGCAATCGCTATAAGATAACTGTAAGATTGAGTATGGTACTATGGTCCATACAGGTTCGGTAATTTATCAGCAAAAGCAACTAATCAAACAGAAATTGAAGTGAAGCAGACACGTGTCCATCATAAACGAAATAGCAGTTTACCTCCTAAGGATCTGGCATCATTCGCCGAGGATTACAGAAAGTTGGCAATTGATTGCCTAAAAGTTTTACGTGTAGAAATGCAATACTGCATGCTTCCAATTTAATAGACATGTAGTAAAGATGATGCCTTATTAGAAATTTTCTAATATGATCTTCCTTATAGACCTGCAATAGCCAATAAGTCCTCGACCGAAAAAGCTAATATGTCCGGAATTTTACACCACAAAGCAATCCAAGTCCAAACCGTAGACGAAAATATACACCCAGTGAAAATATGCTTAGCGGATTCCATCCCATCTCTACACAAATCGCATATCTTTTGAACATTCCCCACGTTTCTTTTCCTCAAAGTGTCGGCCGTGGCAATGCGATTCATTCACGCTCTCCACATAAAAATATTAACCTTCCATGGAACCAAAGGTCTCTATTTAAAATCATAATTCGACGTACTATCTTCAGCCTCCATCATGATGTGTCGCAAGTCTCTTGAGCAGTATACCGAATCCGATGCCCCACTCCATGTCCAAGCCCCGTTGATTTCCGAGATCCAATTTTCCATCCCCAAATGCCTCTTTCGCAGGGTTGTTCAAAAAGTTTGTGCCTCGGAGCTCGCTCAGAAATAGCTCGGAAGTAGCTCGCTCGAAGGTGGCTCGGTTTGTAACCAAGCCGAGCCGAGCCAGCTCGGTTTGTAAATGAGCCGAGCACGAGCCAACGGTGGCTCGACTCGTAGCTCACTTGGTTTTGGCTCGTTAGCTCGCTCGGTTTTGGCTCGTGAGCTCGCTCGGTTTTGGCTCCATTTTATTTACCTTATTTTATATTTTTATATACAATATTTAAATATGTACAAGCCCATTTTACAGAGTACCCAAACAAAATAATTAATGTTTTTATCCTAAATCCCTGATACAATATATGTATATGCCATAAATCCTTAAATCCTTACGATTTAGTGTTTCTCAATCTCCGCTTTGAACATTTATCTTGTAGTTGTTACCTTGTTGGATTTGATGTGTGGTTTATTTTGTACTTGTGTCGTGTATGTGTTGGACATGCGTTTTATAAACCATAGAATGATTGTTAAACCGTTTTACTTTAATGTTTTGTCTACGATTTCATTTTAAAACCGAGCCAAAACCAAGCCGAACCGAGCTGGCTCAGTTTGAAACCGAGCCGAGCTCGAGCTCAAAATTTTAGCTCGGTTTAGAATTCGAGCCAAGCCTGAGCCAACACTGGCTCGGCTCATGAACATCCCTAAGCTTTCGTAAATCATCATTTGTTGCAACAATATTTTTTCACGTACCAGAAATCACCTTTTTTAATTGGGACAAAATTTTCGCCTCTTCCATGCCCATGAATCGCAAAGATAACTTTCCTCCAAAGTTTGTCATCCTCCACCTTAAATTTCCAAATCCACTTACACAATAAACTGATGTTAAACTCTTCAAGTTTAAACGATCTCAATCCCCCTTTTTCCATCATCTTATACACATCATCCCGCTTCACCCAATGGATCTTCTTTTTATCCCCGTGCCCCCCCCCCTCCCCACACACACACATACACACACACATGAAACCCAACCGAATTCGTTCCAGCTTTTTAATGATCCCCCTACGAGCGCGATATAAGCTAAAAGAATACGTAGGAAAGCTATCCAAGACACTCTTAAATAACGCAAGTCTTCCTCCCATCGTGAGATTCTTAGCCTTCCACCATGATAAGCGTCTTTCGAGATATCCAGTATACATTGGCAATGTTGCTTTCGGTTCAAATTCGCTCTGACATTAATTCCTAGATAAATGAACGGAAGGCTCCCATGTTGACAACGCATCTTCCCCGCCATCCACTGCAAAATTTGTATTAAATTATTAGTTTTATAACATATATGAAATTGTCCATTTTTTTAACGGCAAACACACCAATAAAATCCACCAATTACCCACTTTGTAAGATTTGAACCAGCACTGTGGGCTTAATTAATGGTGCACGTGAGGTGCATGGGAACACAATTACCATGCGTACGTCGGTTCAGAAGAAATCAGTTTTATGATTTTGTTTTTAATTATGTTTTGTATTCTCCAATTAGATAAGTCTCCTACTTTGTTTAGGATTTAATTACTTTAATAATTTGTCTAGATTAAGGTTTTCTAGATGGTTCCCCACTATCCTATATAAAGGGAGGGGGGGGGGGTGGCTTGTAATCATTTGGCTTGAGACAAGTAATAAAAACAAGCGGGTTTTCTTTTTTACATCTGGTTTCTTGATTCACAAGTTAGTAGTTCTTGATCGTGGTTCTTGATATCCTCCAACAAGTGGTATCAGATCCACGGTAGGGTGGTTCAAGAAGGAAGACAGAGGACGTTTTTCGGGGATCAAGCTTGAAGAACAAGACAGATGTCGATTGCGAAGTTCGATGTTGAGAAGTTCGATGGCTATAACGACTTTGGCTTATGGCGTGTCAAGATGAGGGCGGTCCTAATTCAACATGGCTGGGAGGTGGCGATTGAACCGTTTAAGCCGGAAACAACGGAAGAGCAGAAGACGGAGGCTCGGGCATCCGAACCTTACAGGAAGGCACATAGCGTAATTTTGTTGTGCCTAGTAAATAAGGTTCTACGCGAGGTGGCCTAAGAAAAAACTGATGCTGCCATGTGGTTGAAGTTAGAGTCCTTATACATGACAAATTCCTTGGCCACGAGGTTATATCTGAAGAAAAAACTTTACACCTTTCAGATGGGATCGAACAGGAAACTCCCAGAACATCTCGCTGATTTTAACAAACTCATTGGAGACCTCGCAAACATTGAGATAACGACCGAAAATGAAGAACAGACCCTTATACTTCTCTCATCGCTGCCGGGTTCTTATGATACTTTTATCGAAACTTTGTTGTATGGCAGAGAAACCCTAACCTTGGAAGATGTGTTGGCAGCTCTCAATTCCCGGGAGCTAAAGAGGAGAGGCGAAACTAACAACGATGAAGGTGGCCGGTTGTTTGTCCGAGGAAGATCCGAGAAAAGGGACGAAATTAATTCAAGGGGAAGGTCTAGATCAAAGTCTAAAGGTAAATATCGTTTAAAATGTTATATATGTTCATCTGAAGAACATTTGAAACAGAATTGTCTAAAAAGAAAAGTCAAAAGGTGCTAAAGAAAGAAAAGAACAGGGTACAAGCCAAACGAGTGCTCAAGAAAGTGGTGACCTAGGTGACTTGTTGGTCGCTACAGAAGGGGGAAAAACAAAGGAGTGGATTATAGACTCCGGGGGATCGTTCCACATGACACCAAACCGTGAATTCATCTTCGATTACAAGGAGGCCGGGTAGTGCCGGAACGGTGCTTCTTGGTGACAATCGAGAATGTCGAGTACGGGGTGTGGGTATTGGGTAAAGTCAGAGTACAGATGCAAGATGGTTCGAGTTTTGTCCTTGAAAACGTAAGGTTTATCCCAGACTTAAAGCGACATCTAATATCCCTCGGGACACTCGAAAGAGAAAACTACACTGTGAAACTGCAAAGGGGGTGAGCCAAAGTTATAAGGGGCTCGATAATGGTCCTTTGTGGAACTCGCAAAGACAATTGTGGTTACGCTCTTGATGGTTGGGCAGTAGAAGCCGAAGCGAATGTATGTGTGGAACAAGAAGAGAACCTCGCACAAACATGTCACAAACGCTTGGGGCATATCAGTGAAGCGGGTCTCCAAGAACTTGAAAAGAGACAAGTATTTGGGAATAAAAGCCTTGGCAAACTTGAATTTTGTGAGAGTTGCATACTAGGCAAGTCTACTCGGGTGAAGTTTGGAAGGGGGCAACATACTACGGAAGGCATAATTGACTATGTCCACGCGAATCTGTGGGGACCCAACCGGGTAGAATCTATGAGTGGTTGTCGATATTTCTTTTCTATTATCGATGACCATTCTAGGCGGGTTTGGGTGTACTTCCTACGACACAAGAACGAGGCATTTGAAAGGTTCAAAGAGTGGAAGCAGTTGGTTGAAAATCAAACGGGTCGGAAGGTTAAAAGGCTAAGGACCGACAACGGAACGGAATTTTGTAACCGAGAATTCCTGGACTATTGCAAGAGTCAAGGGATCGGTAGATACCTGTCGGTGGCAGGAACCCCACAACAAAACGGAGTAGCAGAGCGCATGAATAGAACACTCCTTAACAAGGTTCGATGCTTATTAGTTCAATCCGGGCTACCATACACATTATGGGGAGAGGCAACATTGATTGCCTCATAACTAATAAATCGCTCTCCGTCAGTTTCTCTTAGGGGTGATCATAAAGCTCAGCCCGGCCCGACCCGGATAATGGTTAATGGTGATGTTCTTCAATTCGCCATTCATCTCCAGTCGCCGTCAACCATCTCTCATTCATCTTCATCGGAATCAAACCTATTCACTCCATCGCATCATTAAACTGAGAATCACGTAGAAACAGATTTGGATCAGGTAGCGATCTGAATCCCTTGTTAGCTCCTCCACAAAATCTGAGAAGCGTATATCTGATAACATGTATTCATACATGCTATAAATTCTTTTTCAATGTTTACATATGATCGAGGATATATATATTTTTTCATAAATCATTTTTTTCCAATTGCTTTGTTGATAGACAAATTGTGTTTCAGAAAAAAAAGTAGCATGCCAGTTTAGTTTTTTTTCTTCTTTTAACCCAAATCGTTTACAGCTTGCACGTTTCTTAACATCCTTATCTTTCAATCTTGCAGCTTTATTTAACATCTGTAGAGCAGTTGCAGGTTCTATGGTAAGAAGAACACCTGCATATTTGGGCGTTATTTGTGCCTCAAACCATCGCCATCCATCGATCCAATACTGCCACAAATTGGGCGTGATTTCTGCAGGTTCTATGTATAATTCCAGGTTTGTTCCTCATTTTCTATTTGATTTTCTTGATTAGTTGGTTAGGAATTCCAAGTTTGTTCTTCCTTTCTTGTACACTAGAATGGTTAGAATAGATTCAACTAAGTTGCAGCTTGTGAATTCACCTTAGAATGCACACCACCTGCTTGATAAAAGTTTTGTGTGAATTCAGCTTGAAAACCGAAAGGGAATTTGAAAACCGAAAGGGAATTTAGAATATCAGTTGTGTCACAGTCAACCCATTGAAGTCCAATGCGGGTTGTAATTTGTCGAGTCGTATCATGAATAGTACTGTTGAGTGCTGATGGTAACTTTTCAAATTGTTACACAAATTAGCAAAACTTAACTATGAATAACAACTTTACTTCCATGAATCAAACAGAAATAGATGAAATTCATCCATGAGTATAATCATCAAAGAGGTAAACTGAAGAACTAAGAACCATTCACATGAAAAGAAAAGGAAATCCTAACCTACAGGTACTCTTGATTGAGCAAGTGACCGAAAACCATTTAATGAAGAGCCAAACAAACATGAACCTAAAAATGATCGTCTCAAATCACTGCTTTAGAAACAAAAACAAACAAACTTAAACCCACAGGTCAAAAGTAAATATATTGAGAAAGCAATTTTTAAACCATTAATCAACCAAAAACAAACAAACTTAAACCCACATGTCAAAAGTATTAGAAACAAAATGTAAAATATCTAATCAATGACACAAATGAAATGAAAAAAGTAAATAATCATCTAAGTTCTTTATCTTTGTATTATGCATCCGCAACCACTTACCACCGGCTAATTGAGCTCTGTTGTAATCGTCTGACTTGGTTCGAGGTTCTCAGAAATTTCTACACAAGAAATAATATTATTATAACTAAAGTAACATACAAGAACTACATGAAGACGAGTAGTAATGTACTAAATGATATTATGATACCTTTTCCAATTTCATCAAAATCTGTCGAATCCACGTCCTCATTTATTATTTTTCTTGCCTTACGGATCCAATCTTGTGTACATATCAAGGACTCAACAACTGGAGGAGACAACGAACTTCTATACGCGTCCACTACTCTTCCGCCGGTACTAAAGGCCGATTCAGAAGCAACACTAGATACCGGAATCGCCAATATATCTAAAACAAACAAAAGGCCATATATGACATGCAAATTATATATAAATATATCTATATAAATGTTGAAAGTGGTCGTACCTTTAGCCATTCTCGCTAAAATCGGGTATCTGGAAGAATTTGATTTCCACCATTTCATAATATCAAATCCTGCATACCATTCCCCCTCCTTATCATCCAAGTACTTTTCATATTCGGATCTACTACTACTAGACGAGGTGAAACCTCCCTCGGATTTAAACATTGATAAAAAATCATCTTCTTCATCTAAAGGTACCTGAACACTTTCATCCATTTATGAAGCACTGCTTGAACTCCCAACATCATAAAGCAATTTATACTCATTAAACAACTTCTCAAATGCGGCCGTGATAGGGTTAACCATTGCTTCAATCCTTTTGGTAACCATCTCCGGTGTATCTTCCTTCTTTTTCTCAGAAAAACATATTCTTTTATAACCAAATGTAAGCATGCGCACTTTTTGCCGAGGATCCAAGGTGGTAGCAAAATACATATACATATTCTCAAGGTTGTTATATGTACAATACTTGTCAAATTTTTCTTTCATCAACCTACCCATGACTTTAGAAGTGAGATCACTAGAACTGACCATCTCTCTTATCTTTTTATCGATTGCCATGATTTCTTTGAAGAATAGATTTACAACCACACTATTCGAAGTAGACGCATATGTGGTGCTGCACTTAAACAGTTCTAAAACACTTGCAAGCTGTCTCGCATAGTGCCAATCCGCGCTCCTTGGAAGTTGATTATCCAAAAACTTGCTATAATTACTGTCATCCAAATCATACGCCCCAAAAGCTTTCTCAAATTTTTCAGCCCGAATTATCATCTCATATGTGGAGTTCCATCTGGTTGGGCAATCTAAACATAGCATTGCCTTGCTTGCACCTTCTTATCGATTGCACACTTCTTAAAACTGTCTAGCCTCTTAGGAGACATTCTAATATACCGTATATGTAGGAATTTACAGTGGGATCCGGGTTACCGATTTTAATTTTATTAAAACCGATTTATTAATTAAATTAATTCTCAATTAATTTGGCAGCGGAAACGATTAAAACGCGGATGCAACCGTAACAGGATCAATCACCGGAACACGACAAACACAGAAAAATATATTTATTTAAAATAAATAAATAATTAAATATCTAATAAATTAGATATACCTTGGCGGGATCCGAGCAACCGCTCGAGACACCCGGATTCAACGGGCTCGCGCTAGGACGAACTGAGACGTCTGACTCGAACCTTCGAGACAGATCATCGACGGCGGCATCGGCGGTGGCGACAGGCGGCGGCGGCGGTGGTAGGGATACCACCGGTGGTGGTGACAAAATCTTCTCCGTCGGAATGCCCACCGGGACCGATCCCACGACGAACGACTCGCCGGAGATCAGAGGAGGGGCGGCGGCGGCGGCGGACGAGTAGAGCGGCGCCGGCCACGACGACGCGACCGGACGCGGCGGTCTCGGCTGTGCCGGCAGCGCGAGAACCACCGGTCGGTGGTCGCGTGGCGGCGCGTGAGCGGCAGCGGCGGCGGCGGCGGCTTGAGCTACGGCGGCGGCTCGGGCTGCGGCTTCGGCTTCGGCTCGGGCTGCGGCTTCGGCTCGGGCTGAGACGGCTTTGCTCTCGAGACGGGCACAGATACTGGCAAGACGAGGATCCATCGGAAATCACGAACGGATCACGGTGGTGGAGGCGGGGCGGCGACAGCAGTCGGCGGCGGCGGCGTGAGCCGGCTTCGGCTTGGCTTACGGCGCAGAGAGGGAGGGAGAGGAGATTAGGGTTTTGTTTTTGTGACTTGTTATTCAATCTATCTCCCTCCTCTCATTTAATATAAAATTCGCGGACCGGGGCCTGCGAACTGGGCCCGGTCGCGATCCACCTTTAGTCCACCAACCGATCAGTCTGTTAATCCGGTAACAACTGATCGGTTCGTCTTTTAATTACCGAGTATTTTGAACCGATAGATTTTGTCGATTTAAATAAATAGTTAATATTTATTTAATTCACCATTTATTTCGTTTATTTCTAATTAACAATTAATTAGATATAATAGTCCGTTGACCCAGGTGTAACTCTTACGGGTCAATATCGGTCGGGTTCGTTAATTTGTCGGGTCAGGACACCATATATCCAACAGTCTCCCACTTGGACTGAACGCGACAGTTTAACGAGCGCAGCCAGAGGCACTCTAGCTATGCATAGCTACACCAACTAATATTGACACTTTAAGTCGTTTGCCAAAGTATATCTGATTGACTATCAAGCAGACTCACGACTTGTGCATTCATTGTCATATGTTCCTTTCTGTATAAGACATTGATGAATTATGGGACATGGACTCCCATGTTTTTATTCATCGATTTTCATTCTCGATACAATTCGAAGTGATCCAACAAACACACGCTAAGTTTGGGTGAGGCCTCACACTTATCACTTGGAATCAACGAGGGCGCCTTTATGTCTAACTGTTGCCGAAGCAAGAGTACAGAATCCCTTGTTGAAGCATACAGCTCCCACTAAACTTCAGAGCCATTCCCAAAAGTAGCCGTTATGGCTGGCAGTTACGCGACAACGTTAGGCTACAATCAAAGAATGTTCTTTAGTAGAAAGGAGTTCGAATATGCGTCTCAGGTCTAAGGATACATTAGAGCATGCATTTAATCAAGCAAGCAAGACTTCCATGTTTGCGTTGCATGATGCGAGTTACGTCCAACGTCATTCACCAATGAGGTCTGTGAGTTTGAACGTTAAACAACTTTAAAGTTCAACTAGTCACAATAGTCTTTCTTTAGTATAGCTCCCACTATCTAATCGACTACGGACATTTAGGACAAGCACTTATTGTCCATGGATTAAACGTACAAATATTGAACACAGTTATGTAATTCTTTATTGCATAAAACAGATGGAATAAGAATAATATAGATAACTGTTTGTGTTCATACATCCAAATACTGAATCAAAACATGTCTTTAGCTAATCTAAGCCCTATCGCTTCTCTGTGGCATATATGAGTCTCGTGAGTCATAGGCTTAGTAAAGGGATCAGCTAAGTTTTGATCTGTGTGTACTTTGCTTATCTTTATTTCATTTTTGTCGACTACTTCTCTTATGTAGTGGAATTTCCTCAGGACGTGCTTGGCCATCTTATGGGACCGTTGCTCTTTGGCTTGAGCTATAGCGCCTGTGTTATCGCACATCATCTCGATGGGCTGCCTAATACTTGGCACAGCATCGAGATCGGATATGAACTTCTTCATCCACACGGCTTCTTTAGCAGCTTCTGAGGCGGCTATGTATTCGGATTCAGTAGTAGAATCAGCTACTACTGGTTGTTTTGAGCTTCTCCAAGAAACAGCCCCTCCGTTAAGAGTGAATACGAATCCCGACTGTGAGCAAGAGTCATCTCGGCCAGTCTGAAAACTAGCGTTAGTGTAACATCTTACAGTAAGCTCCTCATCAACACCCCCGAATACGAGAAACATGTTAGCGGCGGCTTGAGCTGCGGCGGCGGCTCGGGCTGCGGCTTCGGCTCGGGCTGCGGCTTCGGCTCGGGCTGAGACGGCTTCGCTCTCGAGACGGGCACAGATACTGGCAAGACGAGGATCCATCGGAAATCACGAACGGATCACGGTGGTGGAGGCGGGGCGGCGACAGCAGTCGGTGGCGGCGGCGTGAGCCGGCTTCGGCTTGGCTTACGGCGCAGAGAGGGAGGGAGAGGAGATTAGGGTTTTGTTTTTGTGACTTGTTATTCAATTTATCTCCCTCCTCTCATTTAATATAAAATTCGCGGACCAGGGCCTGCGAACTGGGCCCGGTCGCGATCCACCTTTAGTCCACCAACCGATCAGTCTGTTAATCCGGTAACAACTGATCGGTTCGTCTTTTAATTACCGAGTATTTTGAACCGATAGATTTTGTCGATTTAAATAAATAGTTAATATTTATTTAATTCACCATTTAGTTCGTTTATTTCTAATTAACAATTAATTAGATATAATAGTCCGTTGACCCAGGTGTAACTCTTACGGGTCAATATCGGTCGGGTTCGTTAATTTGTCGGGTCAGGACACCATATATCCAACAGTATAGCGTTCCGTATACGGTTAATCCCTATCTCCTCTTTACTCAACCCGTCCTTCACAATGAGATTAATGATATGTGCCATGCAGCGGACATGCAAGTATCACATGATAGGTTTGTTAACTTTTCTTGAAGAAATAATATGGCCGTGTCATTGGAAGATGCATTGTCGGTGGTTATTATTAATACGTTTTCAATCTCCCATTCCTGTAAGCATTGAAGTAAGACCCTACCGATCTCCTCTCCCTTGTGGCTAAAAACAGGCTTAAAGTTAATAACTCTTTTGTGGAGTGTCCAGTTTTCATCAATGAAATGCGCAGTGACGCACATGTAGTTAACTCTCTGGATGGATGTCCAGGTGTCCGTTGTCAAACATATCCTGGATTTACCTGTTTGAAAAAAAGATTTTAAAGCCGCCTTCTCACTTAAGTATATGTTCCCAATATCTCTTGAGATAGTATGTCTACTCGGAAGCTTGAAGTTTGGACATATGGTTTCCATAAACCTTTTAAACCCTTCGTGCTCCACTGATGCAAATGGTAGCTCATCTAGAAATAATCATCTTAGCAAGCGCTTTTCTGCTTGCTTTTGCACAGAATTTCCATGTTTTAACTTCACCACTAGGCCCTCCCTCAACACCATCGTTTTTTTAACATAAAGGTTGCTTTGATCTTTCGACTTATTAGGGTGATTTTCACATGATCTAATATGTCTTCTTAGTGAAGATGTACCATTTTCCGAGGAGCCGGCTAAAGTTTTATCACAGTGCTTACATATTGCCTTCTGTTCCCCATCCACTATAACCTTCTCAAAATCCTTCCAAACCTCAGATCCACCCTTTTTACCAGTTGGCGGTTTAGATTTCTTTGTATTTCGTATTTTCTTAGCAGGAACAGGTGGAACATGTTCTTCTTGTGTAGTTTTCCTTTTATTGCCTCCGTGAGAGTCGTCACTCGATAGGTTCTGGATGTTTTCTTGCTCCATCTACATTAAATAGACAACATAAAGGATTTATATTTTAAATTATAAGTTCACTACACAAATGTATCAAAATCTACCTAGTTTCACTTTTAAAAGTCAAACTGTTGCACTTATAAGTTCACTACACAAATGTAACAAAATCTGCCTAGTTTGACTTTTAAAAGTCAAACTGTTGCACTTATAAGTTCACTACACAAATGTAACAAAATCTGCCTAGTTTGACTTTTAAAAGTCAAACTGTTGCACTTATAAGTTCACTACACAAATGTAACAAAATCAGCCTATGGTGAAACAGAAGCTTGCCTAAAGAACAAAACAGAAGTGGTTAGTAGCATTCTCTTATATATATTTGCATACACTCTTTTGGATGGTTAATTCAGTGGGTTTATTTTACTTTTTAAAGTGTCAAACTGTCTTCAAAGTTCAGTCCCTTGTATCAAAATTTATGCTCTATAAATTGTAGTACCTAAAGAAAGTTGTTTGACATGGCCAAAACCCAAGTTCTTCCATACCCCTAAATTACAAAAGGGAACAACTCTGATCAAGAGCTACTATTGTTCAAACTCACAAGAGTTGCAACATACAGTGAATCATTACTTGGGGTCCTTTCTGAGAAAGAAGTGTTTGGGATTACTTAGTAAACTGTGTTTCGAATTGCTTCTCCAAACTACTTATCTAATTATTTGCGGGTAGAATAGGTTGTTTTGAAGTTCCGTAGATCAGAAGGCAACAACAAGCACATTGTAATACTTATTCACCACAAAGAACCCCCTTTGTTACTTTGTACGAAAACATCATGGCATTCTAGGAGTCTTGGTAACGAGTTATTAGCTAAATATTTAAATTTGCACAAAAATGACCACAAACAACACAAAAGAATAAATGCATTCTGCACCTACCATATTAACATTTACTATGAAAAAGTATGCATGTGGATATACAAAGACAGATGCCAAATTTCCCTTAAGGTCATGACACATAAGTTTTAAGTGGTAGGAGATCATCTTCACAAGCAACAATATATATGTCTTAGTCATTTACCTAAATTTCCCTTAACGAAATTGTATGTTGTTTTGGTTGTTTTTTAATTAAAATGATCTCTTTAAACATACAACTTAATTTACCTTTTTTACAAATTAAGTTTCTTTGCTTCTAAGAACTCTAAATTAGAGTTTGTGTATAGGTAATGATTTGTATGTTCACTCCACTCTTTTATCTAAATATTACAAACCATTATTATTAAAATGATCATACTGTAATGAGCATACAGGTAGCCAAGGTGATTAGTTGTGCATCTTACACACATATTACAATAGACTTAATGTGTATTCATCCAATGGACTAAATGACTAACTTTTAAAAAAGTTACAGGTTTGATAAAAAAAAGTTGCAGGTTTGACACATGCTCCTTTGATTTATCAAACTTTGATAACTTCTTGAGGCTAAACCTTGGCAGAATTGAAAACAGGTACATCAAAATCAAACATTCGATTTCAATATCAATTGATTAACATCACAAAACTTACTGTAGATATATCTTGATGGCTCTTGAATTGAAGTTGCAGCAGTCTTGGCAGAATTGCAGCACAGCAGCCTTGCTTCTTGAATGAGCACAACAGCCTTGGTTCTTGATTTGAAGTTGCAGCAGCGTACTATTTCTCTGGAAATTCTCGATGTGTTTTTTTATGTTTATATAGAATGTTATTCAATGTTGATCGATGGTATTTTTTATAGATATATATTGTTTTGTTTTTTTTTATAAAAAATAGGAATAGATATGATTGAAATTTGAAAGATATTATAATTTTTTATAGATAGATATAGTTTATTTGATAAAATATTTGATTTCCTAAAAAATCTGCATAAAATATGTAAACAAATCTGTAATATTTTCATAAAAGAATTTAAATATCGGGCTTCGGGTTTCTTTGTTTAATTTCGGGTAAAGCCCGGGCCCGGGCCCGAGCCCGTTTTTTGCTGAATTCTAGGCCCGAAGCCCAACAAGGTATATACACACCGGGTCGGGTTTCGGGTATTGGGCGGGCTACCCAATTTTTGCTCACCCCTAGTTTCTCTTGATAAAAGGACTCCCATGGATGTATGGACCGGAAAGACGACCGTTATGAGATGTTACGAGTTTTTGGGTGTGTCTCTTATGCGCATCACAGGAAACAAACTTAAACCAAGAGCAATCAAATGCATATTCTTGGGGTATCCCGATGGCGTGAAGGGATACCACTTATGGAGACTCGATGATGTGAAGCCAATAATCATTATAAGTCGTGATGTGGTTTTTAATGAGAAACTGATGTATCGAGACACACAAAAAGGAACGGGTGCTAAGAGTGAAGAAGAACATATAGAGCTTCAGGTAGAATCAAGTGGCGGCTCGGGAACGCAAACCGATCAGATCCAAAGCAACTTGACTGCCTATGCTTTTGCAACTGCAGAAGAAGAAGATTCAAATGAGCCTATTTCCTATGAGGAGGCTGTGATCTCGGCAGATAAGGGTAAATGGGTACAAGCCATGAACGAAGAGATGGACTCTATAAAGAAAAATAATACATGGGTCCTTTTAGACAAACCTAAGGATGAAAAGCTTGTAAGTCGAAAATGGTTGTATAAGATAAAAGACGGTATTGACGGGGTTCAAGAACCAAGATACAAGGCTAGATTGGTAGCTCGGGATTCACTTAAAGAGCTGGGATAGACTACAACGAAGTATTTCTCCGGTAGTCCGTCACACGACGATAAGAATAATTCTCGCCTTAACCGCGTGCATGGATTACGAGTTAGAGCAACTCGATGTAAAAACGGCATTTTTACATGGAAACCTAGAAGAAACGATATACATGCGACAACCTCCCGGTTTTGAGGAAGGCGGAGAATACAAGGTTTGTTTGCTAAAGAAGTCGTTATACGGGTTAAAGCAATCATCGAGGCAATAGTACAAAAGGTTCGATGAATACGTGCAAAAGAACGAGTTTTTGCGGAGCGACTACGACAACTGTGTTTACTACCGAAGGTACTCGAAACTAGAATACATATACTTGCTTTTGTACGTCGACGACATGCTAATCGCATGTAAAAGCAAAAGGGAAATCGGGGATACAAAAGGGATGTTAAAGAAGGAGTTCGACATGAAATTCTTGGGGCCAGCACGGAAAATCTTGGGCGTGGAAATCGAAAGGAATAGGGCTGGTGGAATTCTCACGATAACACAGAAAGGGTTTATTCAAAAGGTCATAGATACATATGGCTTGGGGGCATGCAAAGGAGGTGACCACACCTTTAGCAGGACACTTTAAATTATCTCTCAAAGATTGCCCCAAAAGTGAACGTGAAGTCGAGATAATGAACAAGGTGCCGTACGCGAATGCGGTGGGAAGTTTAATGTATTTAATGGTGTGTACGAGACCGGACATCGCATATGCGGTGAGTATTGTTAGCCGATACTTGGCAAATCCGGGCAAAAATCATTGGGAAGCGGTGAAGTGGTTGATTTGATATCTAAAAGGTTCATCCAACGTAGGCCTCGTGTAAGGTTTGGATGAGGAAAAACATGTGGATGTAAAGGGTATTGTCGACTCGGATTATGCAAAAGATTTGGATAAAGGGAGGTCGATAACCGGATATGTCTTTACGGTAAAAGGATGCACGGTAAGCTGGAAAGCCACGTTACAACACATTGTGGCATTGTCAACTACGGAGTCGGAATATGTGGCGCTTACCAAAGCAGTTAAAGAGAGCTTGTGGATAAAAGGTTTTCTAATCGAGCTAGGGGTGAACTTAAGGTCGGTACAGGTAAATTGTGACAATCAAGGGGCTATTAATTTGTCGAAGAACCAAGTGTTTCACGAGAGAACTAAACATATTAACGTGAGACTACACTTCATAAGGGAGATTCTTGAGTCGAAAGAGGTTGAAGTGGTCAAGGTTGGTACCGAGGAAAATGCCGCCGATGCTTTTACAAAAGTAGTGCAGGGACCAAAGTTCAAATATTGCATGGAAATCCTCCATGTAGGGTCTATCTAAGTTGGGAATAAGGTAGAATTTGTCGGCTTAATTAATGGTGCACGTGAGGTGCATGGGATCACAAATACCATGCGTGCGTCGGTTCCAAAGAAATCAGTTTTATGATTTTGTTTTTAATTAAGTTTTGTATTCTTCAGATAGATAAGTCTCCTAGTTTGTTTAGGATTTGATCACTTTAATAATTTGTCTAGAATAAGGTTTTCTAGATGGTTCCCCCCTCTCCTATATATAGGGAGAGGGGGTGGCTTGTAATCATTTGGCTTGAGACAAGTAATAAACACAAGCGGGTTTTCTTTTTTACATCTCGTGTCTTGATTCACAAGTTAGTAGTTCTTGATCGCGGTTCTTGATATCCAACAAGCACCACTTAAATGAAAATAAACACCAGGTACCATTGAACTAAACGCTATAACATTGTTTTGTAGCTTCTTTTTCTTAACCTCGTATTTTTTGCAATTTCTATTGACACTATGCACTAGAATTCTCATTTATTTATATTGATCCCAATCCTTCCTAACTCAAATCAAAATAATTATGTCGATCTGACTGGTACCCTAACTGTCATCTATTACGAGGAGGTATAACTATAATGAAACCCGAATCAATTTGTGACGATCAAAGCAAACCAAGCAACGACAGTTAGCAATCAATGATCGATTTAAAGAGTGAGAGATATGCAAATCAAAGATTGTAAATAGAGAGAGCGACATCTTCGGATCCGCAAAGGCCAAAGACAGGGAGAACCAAAGATAAATTTACCTCACTCAATACATGTATCACATATATTACATGGTATAAATTTACCTCTGTTAGTGTAGCTAAAAAGTTGAACTTTCTTTAGTTGTAAATTATGATAAATTCCAACCCAACAACCTAGACAACATTTTAGAATTTTTATGAACTTTTTAAAAAAGAAAAACTTCGTTCAATAGTAGCTTGACCACTTCACGGAATTTATTCAATTTTAAACTTAGTTGCATAATATAATATGACTAAACTGATTAAAAAATTTAAATTAATTATAAGCATTGAGGCTAGTTTTATAGCTAGTATTTAACATTTTAACTTAGAAAATAGGAATGAAACAACTAAGATGTTTCGGTAGAGGAAACACAAACCGACCTTAGCTCAGTTGGTAGAGCGGAGGACTGTAGTGTCAACATAGCTATCCTTAGGTCGCTGGTTCGAATCCGGCAGGTCGGAATTTCTTTTTATTTTATACAATATAATTCATAAAAGTAGTGGGCTTTATAATTTCGGTAATCCGATGATTGTTTAGGTTTAGCAATTAATAGATTATATTTCTTAATATAAATATGATTAATATTTTTCTTAATAAGTAAAATTAAAATTAATTTTATGTAAATCGAGTTGAAAAAAGTTTCAAGGGAGCGCCAAAAAATCTTGAATTCAAACAAGTTTCTTTACATGTATTCTAAAAGAGTTGATAAGTGTCCGTAGGTTCGTTTTATATGTAGATAACTAGTGGTCGCGAACGAAACGTGTTAACGATGTGGTTAAGTACATAAAGAAAACGTCTTAAGGTTTCAGTGTCCTGATTTTGAATATCAAAAGGTAGATAAAAAGGTGCACTTTGCGGTAATATCATTGACATTGTTAAGTGTGTAAAGATAAACGTATGAAGTTACGGTTACTCAGTTTTGAATATTGAAACTTTATTAAAAAAAAAATACTACGCCGCAACGGTACATTCGGAAATTATGAAAAAGTTACATTGTTATAAAAACGTTAAGAAACATGAAAACAAGTTTAAAAAAGATAAAAATATATCATATTGACTAACTCAGTTTTGATTAAAATTTAAGTTGGAACAGAGAGAGGCTTGATCTTGAATGGAATTTATATCAAAAGATATAAAAGATATAAAATAACCACCTCGCAAGATTATAAATTATATTAAAACTATAGTAGTTATTTGAGAAGAAGAAATGTGTATAAAATTAATTATATGTATTAAAATAATAAATTAAAAAGAAAATCAAATATAATTTTATATGTATCTGCACTCTGTAGTGAGAAAGATCAAAAGAAAAGGGAGGTGGGACGCAAAGATTGAACCCCACGATCCAACTAAAAAAAAAATTCAAAATATAAATGAAACATTGAAGGCCCGTTTTAACATTTTAGAGGCTTTGTGTAATAAGTAAAAGTATTTTAAAAACAGAAACTTAAATGTATCAATTTCCCATTATTCCATGTCTACTTATATAATTATTAATCGTATATGTTGATTTTGAAAATTAGTAAAGAATAAAAAAGAAAGTGAAACCCTTATACGACATAGGTTATGTGTGATCGCTCACTTACACACTCTTAAAACCCCCTGATTAAATAATATATGTATTAGGTTGATCTATTGTTCATTTGTTCAAAGTGTGGAGTTATTAAGATGTGTATTTTGATGTATACTCTACATGAAATTTAAATTGAAGATTAAATTTTGAGAAATTTGTATATATCCCTCTATTTTTAACCTTAACCATATATTTACTCATCTTTAATGAATTTTAATCTAAAGACAATCGTACCTCTAATAAAAGGATGGAGAGAATTTCCCCTTGTGTTAACCCAGCTTTGTCACTTCTTCCTCGTCATATACGCTTTGGCTTCTCTTTCTATATCCACAACCACCGAATGTTGCAACTTTTCGCAAGGTGTTTCAAGTTACATCGTCTTTCGCTATCAGATGAATAAACAATCGCAATACCTCTCTACGATTTAGTCCCAAAGACTTCTTCTCTTCATCATTTAATTTTGGAGTTCTTACTTGACTAGTCGGCAGAATCTGTCACACCCTTAAAATCCGCTTGCAGGGTATTACCGCGAGACGCGTGACAAACCAGGATCTAAGTCATTAGTCATACGAATGACCTCTAACATGAGTTTTAGAAAATACGTTTAACAACCAATCACATGAGTAAATCAGTTTTGAGTTATGCGGAAGCGTAAAGTATAACTAAAACATATATTATTGTTTTGAAAATCATTCACTAGAGCTTCGTCCATCCTTTCTCGTGACCATCTGCAAAACGTCAAATAAATCTTTGTAAGCATAACTAAGATTCAAAAAGGTAGATCTGAATCGAGAATAAGATCAAATGATGATGAACAGATCCCTCCAATTTCAAATAAGAAACAAAGATGCAGAAGGGTGTAAGTGTAGAGATGGTGGTGGTGGTGTCAATCCACTACTTTAATAAGTGAACATCTTTTACGCCACGTGTCAATCCCCGAACATATCTCCAGCCTTCGTTTGCCGCGCTCCTTCTTTACAAGCCCTTCTTCTTCTACCCTGGTCGCAGTAAATGGTGGGTCGATTGAATTTCCTTTCTACTTTCACTCTTTCAGCATTCAATTTCTTCAAGCCCTTGAGTGGAATCTCAACCTAAGCATTCAATTTCGTAGTTCAATTGACGCCTTCAGTTTCATCTAGCCCTAAAGTAGAAATTGCTGGATCAGAATGTTATAAATAGCTATCTTCGTGACCCCCAAACTGTATTTGAAATCTTCTAACTCTGTGAGCCCTACTACGTTCTTGATCATCGAATCAGGTTAGTTGAACTCCTTAATTTCATGGTCTATCTGTTAGACAATTATTGGATACTTCTTGAAAATTAAAACCTTGAGATGAAGTTTTAATATATACACAATTTCAGCATATGTTAGATTTGTTGAAATATCATTGCAATAACAAAGTATGAATGGTAAACAAGTTTGAGTTTTATTTTTGACTTTGATGTGATCTTTAAACCTTCTTCAGAAATGGCTATATGAGTAGATTGATGGAAACGTTAGTGGTAATGGAAGACAAGTTTAAATGTATAGGTTCAATACAATTAGCTCTTTTACATTTTGCCTTTTATTGTCTACGTGAGCTGGTGGTCTTGG
>JBCNJP010000018.1:5087853-5126270 GCA_039602395.1 Deinandra increscens subsp. villosa | reverse complement strand
GACGGTATAACTTTATGAATGGACCAGACTCATGGCAATGGCTGGGGAGCAAAGACCTCAAGTTTCACTCATCCTCAATTCGGAAATCTTTAGAAGCCGGGGCCGGCATACCCCTGGGCAAGCATATTTGGACGAAATGGGTTCCCAAAAAAGTTCACATCTTTGCTTGGAAAGCCTCAATGAAACAAATCCCGGTTAATTTTGAACTCCAATAAAGAGGTATAAACGTCGCTTTTCGGGACTGCTCCTGGTGTTCAACAGGTGACGAAACCATCTCCTATGCTCTCCTTAACTGCCCTTTAGCGAATCAAGTATGGCAGCACATTTCCAGCTGGTGTGTCTTTCAGTTTCATACCTCTGGATCAGTGGAAGAACTTATCTCCAACATTCAAAATCTATCTCAGGGTAAGAAAGCAAACTGGTTGGCTACCATTGCTTATACCACGTTATGGGAAATTTGAAAGGCTCGTAACCGTAAAGAATTTGAGGGTTCCAACACCTACGCACGCAAAATAGTCGATGAAATCAAATCTTACTCCTTCCTGTGGCTAAAATATAGGGGGAAATTTTCAGAGTTAGAATGGGTGCCTTTCTGTACTTCGGCTACTTGTTGGTCCTCACTGATCTTTATCAGTGCAAATGAAGGTGTTTTTGTGAAGAAAACCAAATAAACAACACAATATAAGATTTCCAATGACTAAAATGGTTTTCTAGCCTTGAACAATCTCAATATGAACCAATAGGATTGATAAGAGATGATATAACAAGCTACAATATACTGAAATAAGCTCCTAGCCGTCACCAAAACTCACCAAATGAAGGTTTCTTGTATTAGGGTTCACATATTCTTGAGAAAGTTACAAATGGCTGCACAATGGCTGCGCATATATACTGTCCAGTGACTAGTTTCGCTGGCAGTTTCGCTGGCCAAGCGAAACTGTCACTGAGACAGTCTAATCTAGGTACCGAGCGAAACTACAGTTTCGCTCGGTAGCTTACAGTTTCGCTAGCCTACCAAAAACTAACATTTACAAGAAACTAAACTATTACAATGAAACTAAACAAAAGATGAATTCCTCCCTACATTGATCTTCAATATTCCCCCTAGGGAGGGATTCAGCCACAGGATCTTCACTTGTCAGCATCGGCTTCATTCTGGTTCGGCTCCTGATTCAAATCAGGAGTCCCTGATTCCCCCAAAGTAGTTGTCGTGTCAGCAACGGGAACATTTTCTTCAGATTCCCCCACAATTGTTGTTTCATCAGCACCTGGGGTTACAGACTCTGGTTCCCCCAAAATGATTGTCTCTTCGGAGGCGGGGACAGCAGTCTCTGGATCTGGGATTTGAGAAGATTCTCCAAGCCCGCTTAAAGATTTGTTCATTTGATTCGCCAGATCCCGATCTTCTTCCATTTTATCTTCAGCAGCCTTGACTTTGTCTGCTAAATCCTTTATTTCCTTGATAATTCCTCGGGCTTTATTGGCAACCCTCACGAACAGGTTTGCTTCTTCAGCAGTGTCATCGCCAGCCCCGTGTTTGATAGGATTTTCACATAATGTCTTGAGATCGTCATTACTGAAGGAGAAAACCTCCATTGGGTCGAACAGTCTGATCTCATCACTTTCTCCGATACGGATAACTGCTTCACCGGTCTGGTTATCGTAGAACCATTTCTTGAAATTTTGCAGTCTGGAAGGCTCTTGATCTGGTATTCTGATTCTAGTCATTGTCTTTGCAGGCTTGAATTTAAGGTGGACTTTTGGCTTCCCTGTTGCTGCATCAATTTTAGTCTTAGACTTGATCCTTTGGCCTTTCATAAATCCAAACGATACGAAGTCGTCTTTTGCGGCCAGCTGCAAATGTTTCACCAAGTTGCCAGCCCTTTCTGCTTTATCAGCATCAATGAGGGGGAGCTCAGACAACCTTCTTAAATCCCATCTGGGCAGGGTCTGGAATTTTTCACGTTTGTGAAGATATGAAATGCTACCTCCCCTCCTCTTAATCATGAAGGCACGAACTGATGAATTGAATTTCCAGCTTATAATGTGACGATCAGACTCATTTCTGCTGGGTTGAGAGATGTTTTGAAATAAGGGAGTCTGATCCACAAGCTCAGGTTTCTTGAACCAATCATCTCTGTTAAACTCGAGAACCTCTTCACTGACAGAGCTAATCTTCGCTAGATAAGTAAGACCATGCTCTTTCCATTCATAGCTTCTTGGCTCAGAGTGATCGTCAATTTCAGCTTCTTCCTCATCTTCATCAATCAGAACGAATTTGGCTTGAACAATCTCTGGCTGTGGTTGTTCTGTTTCAGTACTAAATAGATTAGCATCACTGACATTGATAGCCTCCAAGTCTTCAGCATTGGGAGCTCCACTGTCATCAGCATCATTCAAACCTGTACCACTTCCTCCAACTCCACCCGATCCACTTCCTCCTGCTTTATCAGCTTCACCAGAACCACTTCCACCCGCTGCTCCGGATGTGTCTTTCAAGATGTCATTCACAGATTCAATCTCAGCATCACTCATTATACCAGGCATGTTCAGATGCTTCTTGATATCGTTCAATTCGACCATCAAAAATTTTATCAAGGAAGATTGTTTGGCTATGATCTCGTTCATGTGTTTGATCTGATCATCCTTCTCCTTCTCCCGAATTTCAGAGTTAACCAGCTTGGTTTTAATCATTCCCAATTCATTTGACAAAGAGGTATTTACACCTCTGATGATGTCTTCGTCTAATTCAGCTCTGGGATCTATTCTTCTTTTCTTTGAAGCTCTCAGCTCATCTTCAGTCGGAACACTTTGTTTTTGAGTGACCTTCTTTCCTTGACGAGATAGACTTTCAAGCTCGTCCTCAATTTCATCAGCAGCTTCTTTCCCCGAACTCCTCACATATTGTTTCCGTTTCCCCTTTACATTTTCATCCACCTTTCCTGCAGCTCTTCTCTTGTTCTCATCTGCTATCAACTTCTTGATATATTCGTACCTTTGAGGAGGATACATGTGCTTCAACAAGTATGTAGTATATCCTGAGAAATCAGCTCTTGTTGCAGCACAGTCTGAGAGGATTCTTGGGTGCATGGGATTTAGGATAAGAGCAACACCCTGCTTGGGCAATTCAGGAGCCAGATGTTCAATAATCATCTCCAGGAACCTTGGGTACAACAACCATCTAGACTTCTTTAAAGCTTGAATGTTTGCCGTCATGGCATCAAAGATTCTTTGAGGAATATTTGCTTTCTTGCCTCTGCAGACTAACAACATTGCCTCGGCCCAGTTCTGATTTAAACCATCGGATCCGCCTTTCCTGTCATCAATACAAGAGATGAAGACATGAGCGATGTATCTCCATTCTTTTGATAGCAAGGATTTCTTAATTTCCTTTTTATTCTTCCACAACGCACCCCCTTCATAACCCATGTCACGTTCAAAACCTTTCAGTACTTCCAGATCAGTCATCTTAGTAACTTCACCCACATCATTTTCCAGTTTGAGCACTTCAGCAATTGTCTTCATTGTAATTACTATATCTTTCTGCATAACTCTGGCCCGGATGCATTCAGGCTTTGATCTAACATCATACTGAGCCGTGAGCCAAAATTCTTTGATGTGTCTATCGTCGATGATTGGTGAGTATGAAATCGCATGAGATATGCATGATTGCTTCAGCCACTCAATGCAGTCTCTGAATCCTATTGATTTGTCGGTGCGGAGATCTAAGAATGCAGTGACATTACTCCGAGGATCGTGCTTTAGATCTGACATTGTTCTGCACATGAAAACGAGATCTTGTAAGTAAAACCGAACTTACAATAAATTAAATTAAATTAAATATAAAATTCCAAAAAAATTGACAGTTTCGCTGCGAAATTGTATTTTCGCTGAGAAAATCGCAGTGTCGTTCACGGCGAAACAGTTAGATTCGCGACATTGGTCACGGCGACATTGACTAAGTCAGTTTCGCCGAGAAACTGTAGTTTCGCTGCGAAACTGTAATTTCGCTGAAGGCGAAACAGCAGTTTCGCTGCATGTCACGGCGAAACTGTCAGCGAAGTTTGGGCATGACGGCTAGACAGTTTCGCTCGAGACTGTGAACTTTCGTTCAGTTTCGCTGGACGAACCAGCAGTTTCGCTGGACGCGAATTTTTGAATTTTAAAATGCCGAATCTCGTTTTAAGCCCAGTTTTCGCAATCCAAACCCACGAGTAACGAATGCACATGTAAACGAGTATAAAGCGAGTCCGAAACAGAGATTAACAACGGTTTTATGTACGAGAAATTCATGTTGACTGTTCGGTACCAAAAACCCCAAAAAAAATGAAAACTGATACGATTTTAGTTGTTGCGGATGCTGTACACGAAAGATATGACCAAACTACACACACCTTTAACGTTAACTCTTGAAATAAACACGATGATGAAACAGTTTGGCGAAAAAGAGTTTCGCGAGGCGAGGACGGTGAGAGTTTCGATTAGGGTTTCGGTGAAAGTGACCGAGATTCTCGATGACCAGATTAAATAGCTAAGCAGTTTCGCTGCTAGTTTCGCTCGGGCGAAACAGCAGTTTCGCCTGGGCGAAAAAGCAAATTCGCTCGAGTCAAGGTCAAATAATAAAACAGTTTCGCCGGTAACGAAACAGACAGATTCGCTGAGAACCCACACGGCGAAACTAACGGAGCGAAACTTAGTTTCGCTGAAACCCTAAAAATCAAATTTTGACCAAATTTTGATTTTGACTTTTGGAAAACCGACAAACACACACGAAACGACAAATTATTTACAAAGTATCGATCTTATCAAAAATAACGCAGACAGAAAATCTTTTTGAGTCTTTTCAAATGTAAATTAAAACAACTATACAAGCAGATACTAATTTAATTTGTGAGAAAGATCCAGACGTGAGATCACATCAACCAATACGCATCATACACATTTCAATTTCAATTTTAATCAGCATGCACGTCAAGCAGATCCCGAATGCATCACTTTGATATTAAGCATGCACTAATAGTATTTAACATTTTTGGATATGCTTAAGGTATATTAATCAAGCACTGATTACCCAGCCTCACTCTATCAAAGATGTTAACAAGTCATCATATTTATCATTATTTTTCTTTTAATTCTTTTTCAAATGAGATATACGTTCATGATGTTTCATGCAAAAATAAAGCAGAACCCTAAGAGAACAGCAATCAGGTCGGCCGCAAAGCACGCAGAGAAAGCCCGATACACTTAGGAAAATAAAAAAGAAAAAATAAAGCAGAAATCGTGTATATCAACAACAATCAGGTCGGCTTGTGGGCACGCAGAGAAAGTCCGATGATATACACTAAACACCAAGAAAATAAAGCAGAAAACTCAATCAGCAGGTGATCAGGTCGGCCGCCTAGGCACGCAAAGAAGACCCACTGAGTCGAGTGTAAAAATGGCATAAAGCCTTATTTGCAAAGCATGCGTACATCAGAACATCTCTTAATTGGCAGAATCATTGCAACACTTATCAAGAAATGAAAGCTAAAGTAAATCAGGCAAGCGTTATGTTTATATCCTACTCATAGATATCATATTAGGCATACACACTCAAAGATCATACAAGCACAATGCAGCCTTTATTTTTACTCTATCCATGGCAGATAACGCAGGTTGATAAACAATCATTTCTCACATGGTCGGATCAATTTCTCATTTTCATTTTTGAAATTTTATTTATGTACCAAATTTTCTGAGGACTTCAATTTCCCCCAAAATCCATAAATACTCTATTTTTGGATTTTCAATAAAGAAATTAAAAAACAAAATTAAAATGATTCGATCGATACTTGACACTAAAGGAAAGACAGACACTGGAAAGGAGGCACACAATCGAAGAAAAGTTTGACAGGAAATCCGCTTCGAATTCATGAAATTTAGGTATTTTAGTGTGATTTACCCCCAATTCCCCCACAAAATAACGGAAAGGACATCACAAAGCAGTTAAGAGAGAATTGCAAGGTAAATGAAACTAAAATACTCCCCTGATCATTTTCAGATGACGAAGAGGCCAGAAATCATTTGTGGAGAACTGCATGATCATTGATTTCTTGATAACCAGATTCAGTTCCGACCGTCACCTGATTCATTGACAAAATGAAATTGGCATTCAGGTTTAGACAATAACAAACAAGATGAAGTGAAATTTAAAGAAGTATTTACAAAAAGGTTTATTTAATCCCCCTTCTTTTTTTTTTTTTTTTTATTTACCAAAAATTTAAAAAGTTATCATGCCCAGCATTTTAATAAGCTCATAGAAGCGGGGTTTATCAAAGGTTTTAGTAAAAATATCCGCTTTTTGAGCTTTGGTTTCAATGGGGACAACATCAATAAACCCTTTTTCCTGAGCATCACGGATTGCATGAATCCGTGTTTCAATATGTTTGGTTCGGGAATGATGAATTGGATTCTTGGAAATTCCGACGGCAGCTTCGTTGTCGCAGAACAACGGTGTATGAAGAAAATTAATCCCGTAATCCATCATCTGATGTTGAATCCACAGCACTTGGCAGCAGCAACTAGAAGCAGCAATGTATTCGGCTTCGCCTGTAGATAAGGAGACTGTTGTTTGCTTCTTGCTTTGCCACGAAACCAAGCATTCCCCCAAAAACTGGCATCCCCCAGAAACAGACTTTCTATCGAGTTTGCATCCTCCGTGATCACTGTCTGAATAAGAATTAAGCTCAAAACTTCCACCTTTAGGATACCATAAGCCCAATCTTGATGATCCTTTCAAATAACGGAAGATACGTTTGACCGCCTTTTCATGAGATTCCCTTGGATCAGCTTGATAACGAGCACAGTAACACACAGCAAAGGTGATATCTGGGCGACTGGCTGTGAGATACATGAGGGACCCAATCATTGATCGATACAGTTTCTGGTCAACCCGTTTTCCTTCACTGTCGGGAGTCAAACATGTCTGAGATGTGAAGGGAGTAAGCTCAGCTGAGGCGTCGTTCATTTTGAATTTCTTCAGAATCTCCAGAATGTATTTTTCTTGATGGATGAGGATACCATCTGGCTTTTGTTCCACTTGCAAACCTAGAAAGAAATTCATCTCCCCCATCATGCTCATTTCAAAATGCTCCTTCATCAATTCCTCAAATTCTCGACACATCTTCTCATTGGTTGAGCCGAAGATGATATCGTCCACATACACTTGAACCATCAGCATTTCTCCATTCACCTCTTTCTTGAACAGCGTCATATCGATAGACCCACGAGTAAAACCTTTTCCCAATAGGTACTGAGTCAACGTTTCATACCATATTCTGGGTGCCTGATGAAGACCGTACAGAGATTTATCCAGCTTGTAGACTTTGTCAGGAAATTCATGATCTTCGAAGCCAGGAGGTTGAAGCACATAAATATCTTCATCAATATCCCCGTATAAGAATGCACACTTGACGTCCATTTGGAACACCTTGAAGTCCTTGTATGCAGCATGAGCTAGAAAAATTCGGATCGCCTCAATGCGTGCAACCGGTGCAAACACGTCTGTATAGTCGATGCCTTCTTCCTGATAAAAACCTTGAACCACCAGTCTTGATTTGTTTCTTATAACAATACCTCTATCATCCATTTTGTTCCGGAAGACCCACTTCGTGCCAATAGGAACTTTATTTTCTGGAAGATCCACCAATTTCCACACCTTTAGCTTTCTGAATTGTTGAAGCTCGGCCTGCATGGAATCTACCCAACTTGGATCAGCTAAGGCTTCATCTATATTCTTGGGAACAATCTGAGACAGAAAACATGCAAACAAACATTCATTAATCAAACCAGACTGATGACGAGTCCTCACTCCATCCGTAATCGATCCAATGACGAGGTCATGCGGATGGTCTTTTAGGGTTTTGAAATTTGAGTCAAGGTGGGCGGGAGCGGGTTCGGTGGTTTGTGGTAGTTCATGAGAGGAAGATGGAAGATCGGGTTGCTGAGTGGGTTGTGGGGATGAGGATTGGATAGGTTGTGGAATATCAGGTTGAGGGGTGATAGTTACGAGAGGAGGAGTATCTTCTGCATCAGCTAGGATAGGAAGATTGAATGACTTGAACAATGTGTCTGAATCATAAAACCATTCGGGTCCAGTGCCGGTGTTTGGAGAGTTCGATTCTTGCCAGTCCACATAGTAGGATTCCTGCACAATACGAGTACGTTTGTTATAAACTCGATAAGCTTTTTGTGATGAAGAATACCCCATGAAGAAACATTCATCGGAGACAGCTCCAAATTTTGTAATTTGAGCTTCGGTATTCAACAACGTGCACGAACATCCAAATGGCCTAAAGAAGTCGATCAGTGGCTTCCTTCCATGATACAGTTCATATGATGTCTTCATCTTGTCTTTCACGATCAGGACACGGTTCAGTATGTAGGACGCACAATTTACCGCTTCAGCCCAGAAAATGATCGGGAGCTTTGATTCAATCAGCATTGTGCGAGCAGCTTCAACCAGAGTGCGATTCTTCCTTTCGGCAACTCCATTCTGCTGTGGAGTTCTTGCTGCGCTGTATTGCCGAAGAATACCTTTGTTTGCACAGAATGAGTCAAAGATCTGATTTCGAAATTCAGTTCCGTTATCACTTCTGATTGCCTTGACTTTCTTGCTTCTTGAGCTCTCCACTGACAGAATGATATTTTGTAGAGCTTCAGTCGTTTCACTCTTGTGCTTCAAGAATCTGACCCAAGAGTACCTGGAAAAATCATCAGTCACAACAAGACAGTAAGTTCTCTTTCCCAAACTTGGTACACTAATAGGTCCAAATAAATCAGTGTGGAGCAATTCTAAGGGACTTGAAATAGAATTCTCCAATTTGGGCTTATGTGGCTTCTTATGTTGTTTTCCTTTAGCACAGGAAAGACATTTTTCAACAACAGAAAAATCTTTGTATGGAAGACCTCGGACCAAATTGTTTTTAACAAGGTTGTTTAAAATTTTGAAGTTTATGTGTCCTAGACGTCTATGCCATAAGAAGCACTCAGAAACAGAAGCCTTTGAAAGTAAACAAGTCATGGAGGAATTGAGAGATGCAGTTGAGGTCAAATTCAGCAAGTATGTGTCATTGATGCGAGGCGCACGCATCGCCACCATCTCTTCGGACACAGAAAATTCAGGCTTGAGGAACAGGCATTCATTTGCTTTGAACAATACTGGAATATTCTTGTCGCAGATTTGTGATACGCTCAGAAGATTAAACTTTAATTCGGGTACATGATTGACGTGTTCCAGAGTAAGAGACCCAGCAGACACGTCTCCTTGACCAACCATCTTACCACCCCTTTTATTTCCTGCAAAAGATACGAATCCACCATCCAAAATTCTATAATTTGTGAGCAGGTCTGAAATTCGGGAGAAGGAGAAGGAGAAGGAGAAGGATGATCAGATCAAACACATGAACGAGATCATAGGCAAACAATCTTCCTTGATAAAATTTTTGATGGTCGAATTGAACGATATCAAGAAGCATCTGAACATGCCTGGTATAATGAGTGATGCTGAGATTGAATCTGTGAATGACATCTTGAAAGACACATCCGGAGCAGCGGGTGGAAGTGGTTCTGGTGAAGCTGATAAAGCAGGAGGAAGTGGATCGGGTGGAGTTGGAGGAAGTGGTACAGGTTTGAATGATGCTGATGACAGTGGAGCTCCCAATGCTGAAGACTTGGAGGCTATCAATGTCAGTGATGCTAATCTATTTAGTACTGAAACAGAACAACCACAGCCAGAGATTGTTCAAGCCAAATTCGTTCTGATTGATGAAGATGAGGAAGAAGCTGAAATTGACGATCACTCTGAGCCAAGAAGCTATGAATGGAAAGAGCATGGTCTTACTTATCTAGCGAAGATTAGCTCTGTCAGTGAAGAGGTTCTCGAGTTTAACAGAGATGATTGGTTCAAGAAACCTGAGCTTGTGGATCAGACTCCCTTATTTCAAAACATCTCTCAACCCAGCAGAAATGAGTCTGATCGTCACATTATAAGCTGGAAATTCAATTCATCAGTTCGTGCCTTCATGATTAAGAGGAGGGGAGGTAGCATTTCATATCTTCACAAACGTGAAAAATTCCAGACCCTGCCCAGATGGGATTTAAGAAGGTTGTCTGAGCTCCCCCTCATTGATGCTGATAAAGCAGAAAGGGCTGGCAACTTGGTGAAACATTTGCAGCTGGCCGCAAAAGACGACTTCGTATCGTTTGGATTTATGAAAGGCCAAAGGATCAAGTCTAAGACTAAAATTGATGCAGCAACAGGGAAGCCAAAAGTCCACCTTAAATTCAAGCCTGCAAAGACAATGACTAGAATCAGAATACCAGATCAAGAGCCTTCCAGACTGCAAAATTTCAAGAAATGGTTCTACGATAACCAGACCGGTGAAGCAGTTATCCGTATCGGAGAAAGTGATGAGATCAGACTGTTCGACCCAATGGAGGTTTTCTCCTTCAGTAATGACGATCTCAAGACATTATGTGAAAATCCTATCAAACACGGGGCTGGCGATGACACTGCTGAAGAAGCAAACCTGTTCGTGAGGGTTGCCAATAAAGCCCGAGGAATTATCAAGGAAATAAAGGATTTAGCAGACAAAGTCAAGGCTGCTGAAGATAAAATGGAAGAAGATCGGGATCTGGCGAATCAAATGAACAAATCTTTAAGCGGGCTTGGAGAATCTTCTCAAATCCCAGATCCAGAGACTGCTGTCCCCGCCTCCAAAGAGACAATCATTTTGGGGGAACCAGAGTCTGTAACCCCAGGTGCTGATGAAACAACAATTGTGGGGGAATCTGAAGAAAATGTTCCCGTTGCTGACACGACAACTACTTTGGGGGAATCAGGGACTCCTGATTTGAATCAGGAGCCGAACCAGAATGAAGCCGATGCTGACAAGTGAAGATCCTGTGGCTGAATCCCTCCCTAGGGGGAATATTGAAGATCAATGTAGGGAGGAATTCATCTTTTGTTTAGTTTCATTGTAATAGTTTAGTTTCTTGTAAATGTTAGTTTTTGGTAGGCTAGCGAAACTGTAAGCTACCGAGCGAAACTGTAGTTTCGCTCGGTACCTAGATTAGACTGTCTCAGTGACAGTTTCGCTTGGCCAGCGAAACTGCCAGCGAAACTAGTCACTGGACAGTATATATGCGCAGCCATTATGCAGCCATTTGTAACTTTCTCAAGAATATTGAACCCTAATACAAGAAACCTTCATTTGGTGAGTTTTGGTGACGGCTAGGAGCTTATTTCAGTATATTGTAGCTTGTTATTCATCTCTTATCAATCTATTGGTTCATATTGAGATTGTTCAAGGCTAGAAAACCATTTTAGTCATTGGAAATCTTATATTGTGTTGTTTATTTGGTTTTCTTCACAAAAACACCTTCATTTGCACTGATAAAGATCAGTGAGGACCAACAATATGGTATCAGAGCTATTCTGCTCTTGATTTTGGTGTTTTTGTGTGTTTTTGGGTATATTTTGAAAAATCTATTTGATTCTGAAATCAGCTTGTTTTGGACTGGAAATTGATTGAATATTGTGTGTTTTGATGTCTTGAACACTAGGCAATCAACCGATCATTAACCCATAGTGATTTGGGTTGATTTCTGATCATTTCTTCTTCAAAAAGAGGGTTTTCTGTTCTGGGCGAAACTGCTGTTTATTCAGCGAAACTGTGCCTTCAAACAGCGAAACTATCAAGTCATTTGGCAGTTTCGCCGGATTATCACCGAGCGAAACTACCATCACCGAGCGAAACTATACATTCGCCGAAAATCGAGAAGCGAAACTATTGTGTTTTTCTTGAACGAAAGTTCAAACCAGTTTCCAGCGAAACTAGCTAGCGAAACTGTGTGTCATCGGGTATTTCCGAGCGAAACTACTGCCCGTGCATACAGCGAAACTAGTTGGCGAAATTGCTGATCTGGTTCAGTATTGTCAAGCGAAACTGCTGGCGAAATTATAAAATCCAGCGAAATTGTTCACCTGTTCAGGATTTCCGAGCGAAATTGCTGGCGAAACTATATCTCCCAGCGAAACTAATCATTTTGTCTTGTTCTTGGTTTGTTCTTTGTCTTTCTTATTTCAGGCTGAATTGAGATGGCGTCAGGTACAAATGCTGGTGACACTGAGAGTATTGCTCCAAACAGACCTCCAAGGCTGATCAATGGCGACAATTTTGAGGATTGGAAAAGATGTCTCAAATCGTTCTTCTTGTACACCGACTATAATCAATGGTTGTCAATTGTCAATGGACCTCACGTTCCTACAACTACAACTGGTGAAGTAACACAGATCAACAATACTCCGTCTTCATTCTCTGAGAAGGACTTAAAACTCATTGATCGTGATCAAAAGGCTCTCGGTGCCCTTTCTCTATGCCTGTCACAAGAAATCTACAACCGTTTTGCTGAGCACACTGACGCAAAGAGTTTGTTTGACGCTCTCTGTGAGTTCTATGATGGCAATGAAGACCTGGTGAAGGACAAGGAAGCCCAAGCCACCAAAGAATTCAATTCATTCACAAGCATGAAGAACGAAAAGCTAGTGGATTTGACCAATCGCTTCCTAACTGTATCAAGCAATCTGAGAAATATGATGCTCAACTCACTAACTCAGAACAAATCAAGAAGCTGCTGGATGCTCTTCCTCCCGAGTGGAGCATTCAGGTTCGCATGCTAAAGCAAGAAAGAAGTTTTCCCGACTACAAGCTCATGGATGTTATTAACAAGCTCAAATCCTTTGAGTTGGATGTGCAAAGGAGAGAATACAATCAAACCATGGGCCCAACCAAAGTTTACTCTCCAAATTCTGCTTTCATCTCAACCGTCACACCCAAAGGAGCTTTCTCACAACTTCAATCTGGGTCATCCTCAACTGCATCTGCATCTGCTTCCGCCACTAATAAGCAAACATCCCAGATTTCACCTGAATACATGGGATTGTTCTCCTTGTTTACTAACAGCTATCAAGCTTTCGCTGCTGGAGAACTTCAAGGTTCGACTCTGACTGCTGAGGACATGTACCAAGTTGATCCAGATGATCTAGAAGAAACTGACCTGAAATGGCAAATGGCCATGTTAACTGTTCGAGCTAGAAAATTCTTCGAACGCACTGGGAGAAACACCTTCAAGAACCAAAATGGAAGAGTCGGTTTCGACAAGGCCAAGCTCAGATGCTACAACTGTAAGCAACTCGGTCATTTCAAAAGGGAGTGCCCAAGTCCAATTGTCACTGAACCTACCTCTGAACCAGCAACTCGTGCCATTCCTATCACTGACAAAGCAGAAGCCAAGCCAACCAAAGAAGTGGCTCTTCTGACTAACTTCGACTGGAGTTCGGAGGTCTCTGAAACCGAGGAAGCCATCAATCAAGCTCTTGCAGCTCAAATTCAGGAACAAAGCCATGAGCACACTGATCAGAAGGAAGAAGCTGAGAAGAAGGTGAATGAGAAAAATGCAAGCACACCAGCATGCACATGTGAAAAAGCCCTGGCTGCCGAAAAGGTTATAATGGATCTCTCATATGAATCTGTTCAAGATATGTGCTCACATCCTTGTAGAATTCGTTTGTTCGGCATCTACAAGGCCAATCGATTGTTGATTGATACCAACAACGAATTAAAAACCATGAACACTCAATTAAAAGAAAATAAAGCAGAAAACTCAATCAGCAGGTGATCAGGTCGGCCGCCTAGGCACGCAAAGAAGACCCACTGAGTCAAGTGTAAAAATGGCATAAAGCCTTATTTGCAAAGCATGCGAACATCAGAACATCTCTTAATTGGCAGAATCATTGCAACACTTATCAAGAAATGAAAGCTAAAGTAAATCAGGCAAGCGTTATGTTTATATCCTACTCATAGATATCATATTAGGCATACACACTCAAAGATCATACAAGCACAATGCAGCCTTTATTTTTACTCTATCCATAGCAGATAACGCAGGTTGATAAACAATCATTTCTCACATGGTCGGATCAATTTCTCATTTTCATTTTTGAAATTTTATTTATGTACCAAATTTTCTGAGGACTTCACTACTCATTAGTTGTATTCTTTGTATTCTCTTGTTTTTGGCCCTAGCTTCTCGCTGGGTTTGGTTATTTTTTCAAATAAAATTTGCCGTTAAAAAAAAACTATGACACACAACCTTTTCCTAGTTATAGAAGTCACCTGCACTCAAACAAATGTGATTCTTTTATAATCTAGAACATGATAAAAAAAAGAACGAAACAAACAACAATGCGGATTCATGTGTTCTACTCAAATATAATGAACTTTAACAAATCCAAAAAAATAGAAAGCACACATAATTTATACAAAAAATTAGAAGATCCATCATATTAAAAACAATACATGCAACTCAAAGAAAAACTATCCAGCAAAGAAGATCCCAACTGACATAACTTGTGTATTCGACTTGCACTAAACTTGACCAATGAAATATTTTCCCACTGGTTACTAACAAAATATATCTCATCAGTGAGAAGAAAAACACCACACCAAGTGCTAAAAAATAAACATAAACTATTTTTTTTTATCTTCTACAGTAAGTCAACATGATGCAAAAAAATATTATAAACCTACTTTTGCACACAAATAACACAGATCTAGTGTCGTTACACTCTGATCTCATCAGTTATGAAACAGTTGTTTAGAAGAAATATTATAAAGTATGCCAATTTTGAGAGATTTGAATGAACGTTATTACATACTATTTTCTTATCCTGGCCTTTGAACAAATCGATCTGCAACTATTTATGTCATTAATTTTAACATTCCTATCCACATGAAAAGCATTCATTCAGTTCAAGCAACCTCATAGAAAAATGTAAACGAGGATTATTTAAAGTCAAATAATCATTTACCTTATTGGAATTATTTGATTTCATAAGTTTGACTTTTGAAAACTCAAACTGTTCTATTTTGGATCACAAGTTGGCCATGAATTCAACTTTGTTTATATATTTTGTTAATTCCAGAAGATTTTACATGTCAATACGATCATTAAGATTTTACATGTCAATACGAAGCTACAACAAGTTTCAGAATCAAATTTTTCATAGAGGTCCTTTAATTAATGGTGAATTTCATTAATGGTGGGTTAAGAAAGTCGTGACTTAATTTTTTGATTCGTTCATTATCATTCATTGATCAAAACCTAAGCAATATATATGAATCTAGTTTTATGTTAGATTTTCTGTCACGAATCCAAAGCAATTTGTGGGTCGAATTTTCGTTGAGAAATAAATTTTTTTTTGAACGCCAAACACTCGGTTACTCGGCTGTCTCATCCTGGCAAACGATGCTACCCACGACACGCTGCGACCACGGGCCGTGCGAGTAACCATGACCCTCTATGTTGCACATCCATCCCAGAGGAAACCCACCGCCTTAAGGCCCACTGTGGTAAAACCTCTGACCCACCTCTATTTAATTCATCATTTATTTTTTGTGTCTGGTGGGATTTGAACCCTTGACCTCCACATTGGAAGACAAGGGTATATCCACTCAACCTCCTTGACTTTTGTAAATACCATATATAATTTTAATTCGAAATTAGGAAAAATGACACATAAGCAAAATCCAATGTGACACACTTAAAATCATGACATTTGGAATTTAAAAACTCATGTTTAATAGTATGAGAGATGTTCAAATGAGAAGTTTGGTTTGGGTAAGAACGATAAGAAGGAATCACAGTCATTGGATCTTTATCTAATAAAAAAGGAGTGACAATTTGACCTTAGCCATCTTTGTTGACTTTCAATTAAGTTCCTCTATTTTTTTTAAACATTTATAAATACGAGAGTTTTTTATCTTTAAAACACATATAGTGTTTCTATATATAAAATTAAAAAAAAAATTACTCTTTAGATTTTGGACACAATATGACACAATGATCAAAACATTTTTGGCACCATATGACACAATGATGTGAACATTTTGACACAATATGACACAATGATCTGAACATTTTGATACAATCGAAAAAATAATTTTTATTTTATATATAACAAAATTATACACGTTTTAAAGATGAAAAACGCTCGTTTTTATGGTGTAATTCTAAAAAAATTAATGTTGTATTTAAGATTTATGAAGGTTTAACAAATGGGGAGAACTTGAAAAATGTCAAAATGATATTTCATCTTTAATTTTTCTCTCTAATTCTACACATAATACACATAAAAACTTTGGGTCATAGATCTTCATTTAATTGATGATCTAATTATAGCTATGAGTCTTTGTTATCTTTCTTACTCAAAACAAACTTCTCACAATAACCCCTCTCTAATAGTATTATAGATTAAAAATAAAGATAAAAGATATGTATGTTTATTTGCTACAACAAGCCAAAAAGTTAAACTATATGCTTTTTCATATTAATAACTCTAAATCTTAGATTCGTAGTGAATAAACCAAAGAAAAGCTTCAAGTATACATATATGATTGAGGATGAAGACTTAGAACACTAAAGTTTCGATCTAGAAAAGTGTTCAATTTAATTATGCCCAGGGCCGGCCCTAGGCATTGGCCAACTGGGCTCCAGCCCAGGGCATCAAATTAAGAAGGGATATCGGTTATATGTCATTATGTGGATAGGTTTTGCAATCAAGGAATAAGGAACGACGGGAGAAACTGAAACGACATGAATTGCGATCGTCGATCATCACTTCTGCACTCTTCTACGTTGTTTCTTATGTCTGTTTTGATTATAAAGCTGGTTTCTTGGCTGGTTTACTCCACATCTTGTGCTGGATTGTTAGTAGTTTTCTTGCAGGTCTCCTAGGGTTTTAATTGGCATGGAAGGTAACTTTTAATTGCATTTTTTGAACTTATTTGACATGAAATTGATCTGGGGTTTGCTTATTTGTTTCATTAATGGATGGGATTTGATGATTTGATTTGTTAATTGAAGTTATGATATTGATGTTGAATTTATTTGAGATTTTCATGTTGTATTGTTTGCCCTAATTAATGAGTAAATAAGGTATCCCCAATAAAAAAGAAATCAACTTTAATCGATAAACAGAACAATTTTCTTGCTGTATTTTTATATGAGGTTATTCCAGTTAAGCTTCATCATTTTCAAGATAATTATAAATTTTATGAAAATTGGAACATTATCTTTTTCAAGAACGATTTCAAGTTAAAGTTACTTATTTGTTCATAATCAGTATTTGTTTGGTCCACAAGATTCTTATGTATCTTCAAGAAAATTTGTCAAACAGTTGAACAACTTAAAATATGTGTCGAGTCAAATTTATAGTTTTCACGAGTGATAAGGAGTTTCCCGCAACATTTTCTAACGAGACGGGTCATGTTGACCCGCAACATTTACCTATCCAAAAATGCTTAAACATTTTTGTAAGCAAATGTTTTTTCTTTTACTTTGAATACAGTGAACTTGAATGTAAATGTGTTTTGGAACCAACTGTCTTGAAGTCATCTTTCGGGTATAAATTCATTTGTATCGACGCCCTAATTGTAATACATTCTTCGTGTTAAAACTTTTATGTTGTAGTATTTAAAGTTTTTAACAGGGGGTAAATTTTTGACTCGCGCCCTGAGCATCCAAATTCTCAGGACCGGTCCTAATTATGCCAGCTACAAAACGGGTCATCATATTTAGTTTATATATATATATATATATATATATATATATATATATATATATATATATATATATATATATATATATATATATAGGGAAAGTATAGAATGAAAACCCACTTGAGTTGTGAAATCTTTGAAAACCCATCCAAGGGTTGTTAGCCTATCCACCTCACTCTAATTTGTCTTTAGCAAAAGGGTAAGATTGTATTTTCATTTTCTTTCATCAATTATGACTTTTGTGTTTTCAATTTCCCATCCCATCATCTTTTCTTCCTAGATAACCCCCCTCCATCTTTTTCTTTTCTTCAATTTTCATTTACCATTATCCTTCTTTATTTCTTCTTCTTCTTCATATCAAGAACACTCATTAACTCCATTAATGCACTTCAAGAAACCTTAAAAATTCAAAGAATGCAACCTCCGAATTTAATGTCATCTCCTCAACATCAGTTTCCTCACAATTTGAAAGACCATTTGCATTGTACGGAATCATCCAATGATTTTAATATCAATAATTGACAATCTTATGAAGGTATGTTAGGATTTTTTTTTTCTATTTAACCTTCCTTTTTCTGAATGTTTTCCCCCCAACAGTTTTATATGTACTTACATATGTTTTATTCAGTGATATTTTACGTATATGAAATGATGAACTTGTTTTCTTCCTAGGTCACGAGATTTTGTGTCAAAGATGAAGAAGCTTATCAAGAACTCAAGAACAATTAGTTTTTATATATTTTTGTTAGCTTTTATATATTTTTGTTATGTTGTTATATATTTTTATTATTTTTAAATGTTATTGTATGGTTACTTATAAGTTAATAATTGTTGTTTTTTTTAGTATATCTGTCTAGATAATTTACATATGTATAATGTTGTGGGCATAATGTTTAATAGCACTAATATTTCTTTTATATATGTTAAATCTCCATATATTATTAAATTTGCATATGTAAATTACTTGTGCTACATACGGAAATTAGACGAAAATCTACGTATGTAAATTACTTGGATGTACATATGTAAATTACTTGAATTTACATATGTTACATGTTTGTGATGTTTATGTATATGAACTGATTAGTTTTTTTTATTGAATTTACATATGTAAATTACTTGAATTTACATATGTAAATTACTTGAAATTACATATGTAAATTAATTGAATTTACATATGTAAATTAAATGAATTTACATATGTAAATTACTTAAATTTACATATGTAACATGTTGTGATGTTTACGTATATGAACTCGTGAACTTGTTTTCTTCGTATGTTACGAGATATTTTGTCAAAGATGAAGATGATTATCAACAACTCAAGAACATTTAGCTTTTACATATTTTTGTTAGGTTGTTATATTTTTTTGTTATTTTTTAAATGTTATTGCAATGCTTACTTATAAGTTCATAAAATATATTTGTTATTTTTTTGGTATATCTGTCTCCATTATATGTGTGCATCTTAACATTTTTTTCTTTATTGATTAGTGTTACGTCTAGTTTGTAACATGTTATGTCTCATTATATATTTAAATTTACATATGTAAAATTGCGTTGCATATGTAAATTTTACGTTTGTTTAATGTTATATCTCATTATATATTTAAATGTAGATATGTAACTTGCTTTACATATGTAATTTACTTAGATTTACATATGTAAGTTAATTGAATTTACATATGTAACATGTTGTGATGTTTACGTATATAAACTTATTAACTTTTTTCTTGAATTTACATATGTAATTAAATTACTTGAATTACATATGTAAATTACTTGAATTTGCATATGTAAATTACTTGAATTTACATATGTAACATACTGTGATGTTTACGTATATGAACTGATAAACTTGTTTTCTTCGTAGGTTACGAAATTTTATGTCAAATATGAAGATGATTATTAAGAACTAAAGAAATATTACTTTTTATATATGTTTGTTAGTTTGTTATATATATATATTTGTTATGTTGTTATATTTTTATTATTTTTTAAATGTTGTTGTAATGGTAACTTATATGTTAATAAAATATATTTGTTATTTTTTTAGTATACATGTCTAGATAAATTACATATGTATAATGTTGTGAGCATAATGTTTAATAGCACTAATACTTTTTTGTACACATGTTAAATCTCCATTTATTATTAAATTAGCATATGTAAATGATTTATGCTACATACGTAAATTTAGATAAAAATCTACCCATGTAAATTACTTGGATTTACATAAGTAAATTACTTGAATTTACATATGTAACATGTTGTGATGTTTACGTATATGAACTCATTATTTTTTCAGTTTACATATATAAATTACTTGAATTTACATATGCAACATACTGTGATGTTTACGTATATGAACTGATGAACTTGTTTTCTTCGTAGGTTACGAGATTTTATGTCAAAGATGAAAATTTTTATCAAGAACTCAAAAACAATTAGCTTTTATATACTTTTGTTAGCTTTTATATATTTTTGTTAGGTTGTTAAATTTTCTTTAATTATTTTTTTATTGTTGTTGTAATTGTACTTACACGATAATAGAATATTTTTGTTAATTTTTTTTTATATATGTCTAGATAATTTACATATGTATAATCTATAATGTTGTGAGCATAATGTTTAATAGCACTAATACTTTGTTTTACATATGTACAATTTGTATCTTGAAAAACTAAAAAGTTCGAATTTAAAAAAATTGGAAATATAGTAATAATTAATGTCTTGCAAATTGAAAAAAAATTGAGAGTGAAAGAGATTTGTGTCATATTTGATATCTTGGGAGTTGAAAAAGTTGGAGAGAGAAAGATAATATTTATATTGTAAGTTGAAAAAGGTGAAAAGAGAAATGGTAGGTAAGATTACTATCTTACCATTTTGCCTTTTTATTCAATTTAAATAAATCAAAAACAAAAAGAAAAAAGTCAAGTTTGAATCCCAACCATTGATGTTCAAGATCTAAGGCTATAATAGAGTTTCCAAAGTTTGCACAACTCAAGGGGGATTTCATTTTTTCTTTTTGTTTTTGATTTATTTAAATTGAATAAAAAGGCAAAAGGGTAAGATAGTAATCTTACCTACCATTTCTCTCTTCACCTTTTTCAACTTTTTAGTTTTCCAAGGGGGTTTTCATTATATTCATTCACTATATATATATATATATATATATATATATATATATATATATATATATATATATAGGGAGAGGATCATTTGAGAACCAATTTGATTTGAGAACTAAAAAGAACTAATTTGAGCCACAAGTTTATTTACATGTATCCCCCTCCCATGAATTGTAGTGGTCCCCCCCTGGAATTTGTGGTTGAGATTTAGTTCTCAAAAGTTCTCAAAATAAAAAGTTCTCATTTGAACCTAACCCTATATATATATATATATATATATATATATATATATATATATATATATATATAGTGAAAAGTTCATTGTAGACACCCTCATAAGTGTAGACAGGTAGACACCCTTTTTCACCATTAGATCTCTTGATCTAATGGTTGTGATTAATTTTCTTTTTTCTTTTTTTCTTTTTTCTCATTAATTAGAAACTTTCACATGTGAAAAAGAGCTATTTCACATGCGAAAGTGTCTACAATGAACCTCACCCTATATATATATATATATATATATATATATATATATATAGGGAGAGGATCATTTGAGAACCAATTTGATTTGAGAACTAAAAAGAACTAATTTGAGCCACATGTTTATTACATGTATCCCCCCTCCCATGAATTGTAGTGGTCCCCCTTGAAATTTGTGGTTGAGATTTAGTTCTCAAAAGTTCTCAAAATAAAAAGTTCTCATTTGAACCTAACCCTATATAGGGAGAGGATCATTTGAGAACTAATTGGTTGAGAGAACTTTTAAGAACCATTTTAAGCCACTAGTTATATTTACATATACCCCCTCCCATGAATTGTAGTGGTCCCCAACTGAAATTAGTGGTGGAGATTTAGTTCTCAAAAGTTCTCAAAACAAAAAGTTCTCATTTGAACCTAACCCTATATATATATATATATATATATATATATATATATATGGTGAGGTTCATTGTAGACACTTTCGCATGTGAAATAGCTCTTTTTCACATGTGAAAGTTTCTAATTAATGAGAAAAAAGAAAAAAAGAAAAAAGAAAATTAATCACAACCATTAGATCAAGAGATCTAATGGTGAAAAAGAGTGTCTACCTGTCTACACTTATGGGGGTGTCTACAATGAACTTCTCACTATATATATATATATATATATATATATATATATATATATATATATAT
This sequence comes from Deinandra increscens subsp. villosa, assembly GCA_039602395.1. Classification (NCBI taxonomy): domain Eukaryota; kingdom Viridiplantae; phylum Streptophyta; class Magnoliopsida; order Asterales; family Asteraceae; genus Deinandra; species Deinandra increscens. Next base: position 5,104,304 of record JBCNJP010000018.1, on the reverse strand, counting down.
ATAGGGTGAGGTTCATTGTAGACACTTTCGCATGTGAAATAGCTCTTTTTCACATGTGAAAGTTTCTAATTAATGAGCAAAAAGAAAAAAAGAAAAAAGAAAATTAATCACAACCATTAGATCAATCTAATGGTGAAAAAGGGTGTCTACCTGTCTACATTTATGGAGGTGTCTACAATGCCTTTTTTCTTTTTGTTTTTGATTTATTTAAATTGAATAAAAAGGCAAAAGGGTAAGATAGTAATCTTACCTACCATTTCTCTCTTCACCTTTTTCAACTTTTTAGTTTTCCAAGGGGGTTTTCATTATATTCATTCCCTATATATATATATATATATAGGGAGAGGATCATTTGAGAACTAATTGGGTTTGAGAACTAAAAAGAACTAATCTTAGCCACTAGTTTATATATATGGAAAACCCCCCATGAATTTGAATGCCCCCCCCCCCCCTTGAAAATTAGTGGCCCAAATTGGTTCTCAAAAGTTCTCAAAAGAAAAAGTTCTCATTTGAACCTAACTATATATATATATATATATATATATATATATATATATATATATAGGGTTAGGTTCAAATGAGAACTTTTTCTTTTGAGAACTTTTGAGAACCAATTTGGGCCACTAATTTTCAAGGGGGGGGACATTCAAATTCATGGGGGGGTTTTCCATATATATAAACTAGTGGTTAAGATTAGTTCTTTTTAGTTCTCAAACCCAGTTGGTTCTCAAATGATCCTCTCCCTATATATATATATATATATATATATATATATATAGGGAGAGGATCATTTGAGAACCAATTTGATTTGAGAACTAAAAAGAACTAATTTGAGCCACAAGTTTATTTACATGTATCCCCCCTCCCATGAATTGTAGTGGTCCCCCCTGGAATTTGTGGTTGAGATTTAGTTCTCAAAAGTTCTCAAAATAAAAAGTTCTCATTTGAACCTAACCCTATATATATATATATATATATATATATATATATATATATATATATATATATATAGTGAAAAGTTCATTGTAGACACCCCCATAAGTGTAGACAGGTAGACATCCTTTTTCACCATTAGATCTCTTGATCTAATGGTTGTGATTAATTTTCTTTTTTCTTTTTTTCTTTTTTCTCATTAATTAGAAACTTTCACATGTGAAAAAGAGCTATTTCACATGCGAAAGTGTCTACAATGAACCTCACCCTATATATATATATATATATATATATATATATATATAGGGTGAGGTTCATTGTAGACACTTTCGCATGTGAAATAGCTCTTTTTCACATGTGAAAGTTTCTAATTAATGAGAAAAATGAAAAAAAGAAAAAAGAAAATTAATCACAACCATTAGATCAATCTAATGGTGAAAAAGGGTGTCTACCTCAACAATTTTTCCCGCCAATTCTCTTAATTATGGAAGTGATTTGTATTTCCAATTTTTTATTTATTGCATTCCAAAATATTTTAATAACCAATTATTTAATTACTAAAGATATAAAAAATACATAATTGTCGTATATTATGATTGTATTTATAGTTTTTTTTTAAAGTCACCCGTGTAACACACGGGGATAAAAAACTAGTATATATATATATATATATATATATAGTGAAAAATTCATTGTAGACACCCTCATAAGTGTAGACATGTAGACACCTTTTTTCACCATTAGATCTCTTGATCTAATGGTTGTGATTAATTTGTTTTTTTGTTTTTTTCTTTTCTCCTCATTATTCAGAAAATTTCACATGTGAAAATGAGCCATTTCACATGCGAAAGTGTCTACAATGAACCCCACCCTATATATATATATTTATATATATATTAGTAATACACATATCTTTATCTTTTAAAATTTAAAACGCTAACTACTTTTTGTTATAAGACATATATAGTACGTATTAGAACGTGCGTTCCCTTTAAAAGACAACCATCATGATATATGCCCCACGAAAATCGTACCGGCCACTTTGCTTTCTATAAATTTAGAATGACGTTATTTTGTCTGCAAAACCGTTCAAACCCTACATACAGAAAATTGTCTTTCAAAAAAAATAAAAAAGTATGCGAGTGTATTTTCATTTGTTTTTAAATGAAAAGTTTTTATTTAAAATAAATCGTTTAAAAGTGATTGGAGATTCAACCATGTATTCAAATGTATTCCATTTAGCTTATGTGTTGATTTGTTTAATTAGGGTTTCTTTGTTTATATATATATTTTATTATATATCATATGGTAATGGTAATATTTTTAATTATTAGAGAACTAGATTAGGTAACCCGTGTATTACACGGGCAGAATATAGGTTACGTGTACTACACGGACTTAATATAGGTTCATAATATTAAACAAAATAAAGAAAAAACGATTAATACAATTGAAAATTATGATTAACGTAAAATTCTTATAAAACAGTAAATAATAATTTAATAAATTAAAGAAATTTATTATGTTTGAAATATTGTTGATTAATTTTCTTACAACCACTCAAATTATTTAGTAACTTTATCAAATATATATTAATTTTGTCAATTTTTATTAAATGAAAGTTTAATTTGGTAATATTCTTAATTGGTGATTTACTAAATTTGTAATTGATTATGAGTTTGACATGTGGCAGTGATGATGTGGACTGTTTAAAATGAAGACATGTGGCAACCATTTTAGTGCTTTATTAGGATTAAGATTAGATTAGGGTTAATTAATATCAGCCCACGGGCCCATTAGGTATCTAGGGTTTAGAGTTCACTCTCTATATATTGTAACCTCATTTAATCAATAATATAATCTTCTCTCGAACGTCACCATCAGATACTTGTTACCGGTTGTTCTTCTGCTCCTCGTCTCCCCGCTGTGCCACCACCACCGGTTGTGTTTGCTCCGGTGGGTATCTTGTCTTCCTCCGCCTTCGTTTCTCTTCTTTCTCTCGTCGGAAAAACAAACATGATGTTATGCCGCCATTGTGTGGCAGAAGAACGCACGGTGGTGTGCCGCCGGTGTATGGCGGTGATCTTTCACCTGAAAATAACACACGTATGTGTGCCGCCGTTATATGGCGACCGGCTGTTGTATAGCGGTGGTGTACTACCGCATTGTATGCGATAAAGAGGAACCCTGGTGGTGTTGTTTGGATGTGACGACGGCTAGGAATATGGTTTGTAGTGGCGGCGGTTTGGGTTATGGAGGCAGATTGCGGCCGGAACAAGGAAATTCAGGGCAAGATTTAGGGTCTCGGCATGGTTTACGGCTGCGAATTAGGGTTGAGTCTGTAGTGGATTAGGACGGTGATGTCAACCAGTTGTGGGTCGATCGTGACAGCAACGGATTGCGTTGGTGATTGGCAACGGCTTTCGGTGGTGACTTGTGCTTTTGAATTAGGGTTTTGGGGGTTGACGGACAAGGATCTGATTTTTTATCTTCTTTTTGAGTGTGTAAATAAAAAGTAGATAATAAACAAAAAAAAGATGAATAAGGAAAAACAAAAAAGAAACGGAGGTGGTGGGTAGGGCGGCGGCGGTGGCCGGCCGCCCTGCCGGAGTTGCTTTCCCGGTGGTTGTTCCCGGTGGCAACTAGGGTTTGGATCGTTTAGGCTGTGATATCAAGTAAGATAGTGGAATAACTGAATTGATATTATTGACTAAACGATCCAAACCCTAGTTGCCACCGAGTTCAAACCCTAGACAGGGCGGTGTGCCGCCACCGCCGTCGCCGCCTCCCTGTCCCAAGTTTGTTTCTTTTTATTTAAACCAGAGAAGATTATATTATTGGTTAAATGAGGTTACAATATATAGAGAGTGAACTCTAAACGCTAAATACCTAATGGACCCGTGGGCTGATATTAATTAACCCTAATCTAATTCTCTAATATTAATAATGTAATTTAGTTATTTAATATTTGATTTGATATGGTATCAATGTCATCCTAAGTTTTTTACCATGCATCACAAACAATAAAACTTAGTCATCGCTTCCTTTAAACCCTAGATAGGCGTTGTGATGCCACCATCGCCGCCTTCTCCAACTCCAGTTAGCTGTTTATAGTTTTTTGTTCAATTTTTTCGTTTCCCAAAATCAAATAAATTAAGCTTTTTTTTTTTTTAAATTTAATATTTCACCAAAATACCTTAGTAATATTTAAGGTGGAGCATTCTAGCTTTATATTCAATATTATGTGGACAAAACAAAAAATATAAGATGTAGTTAGGATGTTGCATTCACTTTCAATCTTTCAATTAAAAAAAAAATCTAGTTTAGTTGATTGCAAAAATCCATCACAAGATTTACATTTCTCAGGAGTCTTCTTTGTCAATTTAGGGAACTATGAGTAATTAAGAGCAAACTAGATATAGAAGATTTGTTTTTCTTCATATTTAAATTGGATAATGTTCATTCGAAATGATTTCAAGATTAATCCTACGCTTTACACTCTAGTTTATTTTTCCACCAACAAATATTCCTAAGCATGAACTAGGGAAAATTGAAGCTAGAAGCATAAGAAAGTAAGAAACAACCATAACTTCACCCCTATTGCAAAGCTAATTATACCATATATGTAAGTGACTACTAAAAACATAAGACCTTTGAAGCCAAAATGTGTCACTGCCTCTCGTTACAGGTGGTTCCATTTGAGGTTGTTTTCGATGTCATCTTCATGTCGGTCGGTTTCCTTATTCCCAGTTATGTATGATCGTAATCACAAGAAACGCTCGTTAAAGGGCCCATGGGCTTAAGCCTCGTGGGCACGTACCCCGACACTCAACTCAGTAGATGCCATGGATATAAATCACATATATGTAATGGATAAATAATATAAGTATAGGGGAAGGTTAAAATATAAACTCTCATAAATGAAAAAAAACCATGGAACCTTTTCAAAAACAGGGTAAAAATTTGTTTTTTTTCTCTCAATTTTTTTATGGTGGTTCTTTAGGTTATAGACTACTATTAAATGAAAAAAAAAAAAAACACCTAATAGATTTTTTTTTAAAATATCAAAAAAGTAAATGTTACATATGTTACTTTCGTGTGTAGCTGTAAAAAACAGAAAAGTAACATATGTTACTTTTTTTTTAAAAAAAATCTACAAGGTTTTTTTTTTACTTTTTTCATTCAAGAGTAGCTTATAACCTAAACAAACACCATAAAAATTGAGAAAAAAAACATTTTTTTACCCTGTTTTTTAAAAGTTTCCACGGTTTCATCAACTCAATGGGGTTTCTATTTTACCCTTTCTCTATAAGCATAAACATATATATATATATATATATATATAGAGAGAGAGAGAGAGATGTAATTGTATACATACACACATATATACATATGTATATGTTTGTGTTTAAAGTAAATCAATGGCTTATGTGTACCCTAACTAAAAAGACGAGACAAAATTCCAAGATTCCACAGATTAAACACTTGCTTTAACCAAAGATCTGAACTGTAATCCCTATCAAAATGGGTACAGATTCAGATTTCTTTAACAACAACCCATACACTCATCATCTAATCTACTACTCGTTAATTTTACTCCATAATTAATTCACACCATTCAAGATACCATTAGGCTAAATACTCTGAGTTTCTAGTGTTTAAGAAGATAAATTAGATGTCCTTCACTGCTTGATTTATTTTTAGCAGATCTTGTAATTTATACGAAATATTCCCGGTCCAGAAACAAACTATAATTGTGCTTCTAATTTATTTTTGGATACAAAACTGTATAACCTAAGAACTAATAGAGCAACCACATGAATTGAATATAATATTCAAAACGCAGACGATTGAAGAGCTAGCAAGAGATAGATCGACTCCGTAAATATATATGAAACAAGAACAACAACAATACAATCAACTTTGATTGAAATTAACATGAAAAATACGAGATGAAGATTACCTACCTTTTTTTTGTATGAAATCCATCTTAATCAAGATTAATTAACATGGGAACGAACTAACAATCAATTAGCTAGCTAGATTAGCTGGTTTTTTTTGGTGTGATCAGATCTGATGCATCATAATCGGATCGAGTCAATACGTAAGGAAGTCAATTGATTTCTGATGCAGCATCATCAAGATTCTCATCACCAAAGTTGATGGTATGTGAATCTTGAAGATGCCGCACCAGTAAGCAATGACATTTAACTAGAAATCATTAACTGGTTTTGCAACCAGAACAACTGCTGCTGAGTTGTCATCTCATGATTGGCTGGCCGGGTTATATAGAGATATAGGAAAACCCTAGTTTGTTTTGAGAAGGGAATCGAAGAGAAGGGATGAAGAAAAGGTTACGATTGGAACAAGTTATATAGTGGAAAAGCAAGCGTCCGGGTCGATGGTGGGTCCCATACACTCACTATGGGTCAAGTATCAAACCAATCGACATATATGGGATCAAACTAGAATAAATACTGAAAAACATGAATAAGCTGAAAAATAAGGACTGATGACTCGACCATTTTGTGTGTCTAAGAATGATTAATTCATCAGTTTTCAATTCTAGGGTGAATGATGTTTATTTCCATGTGATCAAGCGTTTTTAATCTTATGCACTTAAGACAAAATTATAATTTTAAATGTACTATTAAAATGGACGTGAGAGGATTCAAAACTCGTTACTTATTTGTTATTTCTATGTCTATTCTTAAATTATGATAAGTTATAAATTAAATTATTTAAAATTCACTTCATCTTACTCTCTATCCCTATACTCTATTCATATAACATGAAGTAAAAGAAAAATGTTTCAGTACACTTTAAGATTATTATTTAACTTTATATGTATTATTTTATATTTGTTGTGAGTGCTAACAAGAGAAAAATTAATTTAACATTAAATTAAAAAAAAGTACTATGTAACTGAATAGGATTACATATTGAGAATGAGATGTAGATGTTATTAAAAATAAGTGATAAATCTATAAAATACTATAATTTAATTATTATAAGCATATGAATAGAGAAACTTAATGCTCTTAGTTAGTTTTTTTGTTTTTTAATGGCCAACAAATGATATCTGGACCACCCTGGGTTACTTAATGGCAAAAGACATCCTACACCAACTAAGAGCTGACATTGTTGGGAAGCTCAAGCCTATTAACTGGACCCGTTCCATATAAAAAAAAAACCACTAGCACGAGCACGATGCATTAAAAGGGAGAAACATGTAGCCTTCGAAAATCGAACTCATAACCTTAAGGTTATGAGTCTCCTCATCATCACTAGGTAGCACTCCTCTCAGTTAGTCATCTAAGAAAATAATAAAAGAAAAAGGAAGTTAGAAGTTTATTGATAAAACCCCTTTTAAATAGTTAGTTCAAACACCAACTTAGAAATATTTGTTTTCAATTGAAGGCTATATATGTATAATGCTAAAGCCTCTTCTTTGAACGTTTTACAACAAGTAATAGTTCAGTCAGCAAAAGGCTCTATGACAGAAATGAGTGTAGTCATGAACCCCCTCCCTAATCATTACACAACAACATATCATTACATTTTTTAAATTTGTTTTATTAATTTAAAATAAACAAATAAACTAAAAGATAATTTCATTAAATAAAAAGAAATTACATAATTTAATAAAAAAAAGACAACTTAATAAAAAACTAGTCATAATATACTTCATGCACACTTTTAAAGGTCAAACTTAATAAACGATCTTCCATACAACCGCTTATATTCGATAAAAGATTCGTTCATAACATCCTCGTCGTGATCAACCTCCGGATCTCCCAACATCAACATACGTCTAGCTTCGAACTTAAAAAAAAGGGGACTAACATTGCCAACTTTGCTTTCAACTCATCCATTGTTCGGTTTGTGTATATTAGATCATCCTCAGACCCCATATCATAATAAAACGTTAATTCAGTTATAGCTTCCCCTCTATTAATTCTTTTACACGAACCAAGTAAAGTTTATTTTCTTCATTATTGGGATCGATAACTCTGTACTTTATCTTTAGCCTCCATGATACAAACAATGAACTCGAACTACTTCTCTACGATCCACCAATTTGATATTGTTGGTAGAAAAATATAAAAATGTGAAAGATAGGAAAGAGGGGTAGAAATTTTAAGGGAGAACTAAAAAGATTCTATGGTGAAAACGTAAAAAAAGAGTAATTTATAGGGGAAATCGAGAAAAAAAACTTAAGAATTAAATTAAGTCGTACAACAGTTTTTTTAAATTAAATCTCTCTCCTCCGGCGCCATAAACACCAACATTCCCCCTTGACGTCCACTACGATTGGTCTAATATATTAAACTGTTTTATCTTTATTATTATTATTATTATTATTATTATTATTTTTATTATTATTATTATTATTATTATTATTATTATTATTACTATTATTATTATTATATTATTATATTAACAATTTCAATTTCTTGCCCCACTCACAAAATTACTGTACTTCATATAAGCCAATAGTATATATCCGCTCCATAATCTCCACCAATAGAATTTAGCCACATTAAATTGGGTGATGTGCAGTATTTTATCCCTTTGTGGCGCGTATATTACTGGATACAACTTAATACTCTCACGCGTGTCCTTACTTTACCAGATTTTTGCTTTACGCGTGTTATTATATATGCACATATCTGTCTCTCTTTCCAACACATCTGCTCTAATAGATTTGTTCATCTCTCTCTACAACACTGTCTATTTCTTCACGAAATCCTCCATCTCCGGAAGCCATCGATCATCAGTCTTCCCATATCCTACAGACATCATCGCCCCTGTACTCTTCCCTTCAAAACTCCAAATTTCCCGACGTTCACTGTCCATTGTTGTATCCTCTGGATCAAAAGCTAGCGGCGACAAATGGAAACCATTGACCCCAGCTGTAAGTATAGTTCAAATTCCTGGATTCAATTTTGTGTCATCAGAACGCGAACTAATTTTAGATCTGTTCTTTAACTCAAGAGAAGGCAGAGAAGATGAAGTCAGAGTACGACAAAACTCTCCTGACCTATGATAAGAAATTGGTAATTCAAAAACCAAAACCTCGGAAAATTTAAAGAAGATGACGAAAACCTCAAAACTATGAAAACGTATTTAAAAACTCTTGTACTGTTAAAGTTTATTTTTAAACAGTTTGTCGTGCATATAGACTGTTCTGTGTGTCTGGTGACTGAGATCCTGGTCGGTCATGCCTCCAATGCGGTGATACTCAACGTGTGGATTTTGGGGTATGACAAAGGGGTCGCCAAGGGTTTTGTTTGAAGATTTCAGGTCCAGTCTCAGCATTCATCCTCCTCTGGCTTCAACTGCAGGGTGTATTACACTAAAATATAGTTTTGTATAGTTTGTATTCTAGTTAATAATTTTGTAATTATATAGGGACGATTCTTATAAATATTTCTACTATATAAGAAGCATTTGTAAATGTATGAAGTGATTTTAGAAAATCAATCATTCTCGTTTCCTATAAAACCATCAATCATAACATTAAATATTCCACCCCTTTTAACAATTGAAAAATAAAACATTTTAGTTTTGGCGAGATATTTTTTTTAAAGGCTATTTTTTTTTATTTCACCAATTTTACATCATTGCCAAGGTTTGAACCTTAATCTCCACCAAAAAGACGTTGTCTTTTATCATTAAGCTACAACCCAATGGCTAGTTTTGATGAGTTATTTTATTTTATACTATTTTGTATTTTTAATTTTTGAAATACCTAACTCATATACATGGTAACTATAATATTTTTTTTAACGGCATCGATCAGGCGACCTGGGTCTCACGTGTAAACCTACCCTTCCGGGGTTATGTCCAAGGTCGATTACTCGGACCTCCGTGAGAACCAAGACACCTCCTCCTAAAGTTTTCTCATGACAGAACCCCCTCCTAGGACCACATGGGATAAAACTGTCTCCCTTTGAATTAAAACACAGGTCACATAGTGGCCAAAGTCGTAAGAGCCAAGGGGGTAACTAGGGATGCACACGGGGACGGGTAATAGCGGGGACAATAATACCAGTACCCGCACCCGAACTAAACCTCCATACCCATCCCCGCCCCAAACCCGCCTAATACCCAATGGGTACAGCTAAAAGAAAACCCACCGGATACGGGGAACCGAATGGGTACCCATTTAAGTAAAAGAAATGAAAAAGAATATAGGAAGCTTTTGATGTTTTGCAGACCATCACGAAAGATTAAATCACAAATCAAACTTCTATAAAAGAAAACCTTACAAGATTAAACACATATATATGAAAGCTTTTGCTATTTTGCATACCATCACAATTTAAACTTCTAAAAAATAGAAGATAAAACTACAGAGAAACCTCAACAAACATATATATATAAAATATTAAATCAAAGAAAGACACTAACCGGATTGAACTTGAATCTACTCTTGAATCTTGAGTCTTGATTCTTAAAATGTAGGCGGTGGAAGATTAAGAATGAAGAATGAATTTGTATAGTTAGGTCTTGCCTTTTACTCTTTAGACGTGTGGTTTGAGAAAAGATCAAAGGCCGGGGCGAAGATGAACAAACATTTGACCCATTTACTAATGTTTATTATTATTTCAACTTTCAATATTGCTTTTAGATTTTGATTCCTGACTCCTCGGTTACGTTAAATATAAAGGATTTTATTTATTATTTATTTTTCTATTAAGAGACATGTATAATTGTATAATAATGACAAACACACACACACACACACACATATATATATATATATATATATATATTCGGGTTTCAAACGGGGCGGGTAGTGTCATACCCGTACCCGACTCATCCCCGCTTCGGGTTTGAAATATAACACACATCCTCGTCCCATTACCCGTTAATACGTGTAATACCCGCCCCACTCGGGTCGGGTATCCGCGGATACCCGCAAGTACCCACTTTCGTGGGTAAAATGTGCATCTCTAGGGGTAACTATCATGTTAAATCAATATTTATTTATTATAAAACTTAAACACTATAAATCGACTCACTTCTTTTTATATTGATAATTTTTATAATGATTTATATATCTTTACTTCTCAAACAAATTTTGATAATCCTTTATTTACTATCTTAATTTTATAATACTAGTTTTATGATTATCTTTAGTTCTCAAACAAATTTAGATAATCATTCATTTACTACTAGGTTAGTAACCCGTGTACTACACGAGTTGAATTTAGGTTCATAATATTAGCTAAATATGGAAAACGATTAAGAAATTTGAAAAATATAAATGACATAATTCATTATAAAAGATAAGTGCTAATTTAATACATTAAAGATGACAAATTCTTGATTTGTTTCCTTAAAAAAACTCAAATTATTAAGTAATTTATCAAATCTACATTATGTTTGCCATTTTTTTTATGAAAATATAATTTAGATAAACTGGTAATTAGTCTTAATTGATAATTTACTAAATTGATATTTGAATCTGGTTTTGATATGTGACAGTGCTGATGTGGATACCTTAAAAAGAAGACCGGTGAAAACCATTTTATTGCTTTATTAGGATTATAGGATTATGATCTTAATTTTATAATGCTAGTTTTATACATTGATTTTTAAAAATGAGAACTTTTCTATTCTATTTAATAAGAATTAAGCTCAAATAAACTCCCATTAAATTTTGTTTTGTCTTCTTAATTAGGGTATACAAAAGGGTTCAATTCAACAAGTCTGTCCAACGAAATGATATTAGTCTCTGCTTTTGTGTAATTACCATTTAACTAATTACAGTATACAAAAGGGTTCGACAAGTCCGTTCCAACGAAAAAGATATTAGTCTCTACTTTTGTGTGATTAGGTTAGGTTATTGTTGAACGAGAGGGAAATCGGGAATCACTTTACGACCACGGTTTTCAAATGGTCGGTATCTCAACAGAAATCAAGCGACACAAATATAGATTTGAGAGAAAGAGAGGCGTATGAATTTGACGATACAAGGATTAGTTAAGACGTGAGATTTTCCTTACAAAATAGTAAACAGGCAATCATTATGTCAAGATTAAACATGGTTCTAAATGAGGTGGAATCATATAATTGCTTATAGTTCATCAAAGACTGTTCCGTTACTTTCTTTGAGCTGATGATGTTATATTCGGTTATGCTCTTAATTTTTGGTTTATGATGTTCATATTGTTGCTTCTACGCATATGTAATTGTTTTTTCACAATAATAATTTGGATTTTAGTTGATGTGATTGTTTTGTGTGTTTGTAACGTGTGTTTGAGTAAGACTTTATTAACTTTTATAGAATTAAGAGTAAATTACACAGAAGGTCCTTTATGTTTTAATCCTATTTCGAATTAGGTCCTTTAAGTAAAGTTGTTACATTCGACGTCCTTTATGTTTTGAAACTGTTTCGTAGAAGGTCCTTTATCACTAACAGAGTTATAAACCATCGTCAAGTCAGGGGTACTATAGTCATTTTATAAAATCTTTAAATAAAACATTAAAATAAAAAAAAACTAATATTAAAAACCCTTGAAAGATCAGAGCATCAGATTCAATAGATCATCGTTCTTCTCAAAGGTTCCTATCCAGTCTCCAGTTTCTCCATTTCTAAGCATAGGAGTGGAATCTGAATCACAAATTTATGGCTATATCTCTCTGAGTAATAGTTCATAGTAATATGACATTTATTTAATATTTAATTCTCTCATAAACAACACATTGAATGAAATTACACACACACTAATGTGATGCAACACAGAAGAACATTCAAATCAGCCGTGACTTTTCACAGATGCGGTTGATCAATCCAAATGTTGATATGATATACAATCTGAATCTAACTATCAAAATCGAATAAACTGAAAGTAGAAATTCTGAATCCGAATAAACGTGGCACTGATGAGGAAGAATCCATCTGGAGTGATCGGGCTATGTCCACAACTGGCCGTAAATGCCCGTGACATACGAGAGGAACGGCGACCTTCTTCTTATCCATAATCTCTTTTAAAAAATCGAATCACACAAAAACCCTAAGAATCCGATCCTTCAATTTGAACGCCCCGATCCTAAATCTAGATGCCAGGAACTAAAAACCTAGAAATGAGAAATCAATAATTGATCCCCAAACAAAAACGCACAATTGCCTCTGTGATAAATCCCGATTGCTATGTCAATATTGATCGAAATCGCAGGAGAAATACTGGATAGATTATGTATGTAAGAAGGAGAATGTCGGCAATCAACATGTGTGAAACCTAACTTTTGAAGCTTAGATCGCTTCAACAAGATGAATCCACACCTCCTAACCCAAGATATGCGAAGAACATATTGATTAATTTTGTGAAGAAGAACTACAAATGAAGAAAAATCGAAAAAAATGATACTAAACAGAGATATGGCTACTGCATCCAGGGCTAGGCGCAAGGTCGCCATTGATGCGTTTTCTTGATATAGGTCTGGGATTTCTTTCTTCATGGTGGTCCCTCGTGTCTCTGGTTTGCTCCATGATCATGCGTATGGAAGGAGGAACGACCTATTTGGTTTTTAATTAGATGGGATTTTCTAATTTTATATTTTATTTTAAAGATTTTATAAAATGACTATAGTATCCATGACTTAACGATGGTTTATAACTCTGTTAGTGATAAAGGACCTTCTACGAAACAGGTTCAAAACATAAAGGACGTCGAATGTAACAACCTTACTTAAAGGACCTAATTCGAAATAGGATTAAAACATAAAGGACCTTCCGTGTAATTTACTCTAGAATTAATTATTGTTGTATTGAAAAAGTGGTATGTGAATATGAGGCTTAAATGTCACACTTTAAAGAAGTGAAAAGAAGCACTTTTGGTGATCCAATCTACTCCTCTAGTTGTGGCCAACAACCTTGTACCACTTTGATGTGTCCATTTCTTTTATATATACATTAAATCTCATGGGTGTGGGTGTACAATAGTGATCTTTTGTTTTTTTTTTTATTTAGCCACAACTTTTTTAGTTATTATACAACCCGTGCCATCCATGTTTTGTTTTGCTTTCTTTTTACTCAAGTCATGGGGTGTTATAAAATATACTTTTTTTCTAAATTGGATAAAAAAAATTCAGTTTTATATGCTTTTATAGAATATAGTTTTTCAAATCTATGACCCAAAGTTTTCCTATGTATAATTAGAGAAGAAAACAAAATAAAATAAAAGATGAAAGGGCATGTTTTACTTTTTATTAAGTTCATTCCATTTTTTAAATCATCATAACTCTTAGATACAACATTATTTTTTTAAAAAAAATTACACCATAAAAACGAGCGTCTTTTTATCTTTAATACACAACATTGAGTTTTATAGCGAATTTTATAATTTGTAATTTGTAGTGAGTTTTATAATTTAATAGCGAATTTTATAGTAAATTTTATAGTAAATTTAATAGCGAATTTTATAATTTGTAAATTTAAGTTTTATAGTAAATTTAATAGCGAATTTTATCTTTAAAACACAACATTGAGTTTTATAGTAAATTTAATAGCGAATTTTATAATTTGTAGTGAGTTTTATAATTTTCATTGAGTTCTATAGAACATCAACATTTAAAGTTATAGTGATTTTTAAACACAACAGTGAGTTTTAAAACTCAACAATGAGTTTTATAATTTTTAGTGAGTTTTATAAAACAATTATATTTCAATGTCTCCAACAACTTTCTAGGTTTTCTTTTTTGTTTTAAAAAACTTATCACATATAAAAATATAAAATAGAAATTAAAAAAAAAAACTAAATTCAAAAGCAATGAGTTTTATAACTTTTTGTGAGTTTTATATAGCAATATAGGGGGTCTACACATTTACACTTTTTAAGTGGGCCTATAATAAACATTTGACTATATATATATATATATATATATATATATATATATATATATATATATATATATATAGAGTCGAGTTACGCTACATCAAGCAAAAACGCTACATCAATGCGGATTGATCTGGGCGTCCATCAAGATCATCCAACAGCCAAGATCTATGGTGTTTTCGCCTATGGCGTTTTCGGGGGTAAAAAAACACCATAGGCGGAAAACACCATAGATCCTGGCTGTTGGATGATCTTGATGGACGCCCCAGATCAATCCGCATTGATGTAGCGTTTTTGCTTGATGTATTTTACCCCAAATCTATATATATATATATATATATATATATAGAGTCGAGTTACGCTACATCAAGCAAAAACGCTACATCAATGCGGATTGATCTGGGGCGTCCATCAAGATCATCCAACAGCCAAGATCTATGGTGTTTTCGCCTATGGCGTTTTCGGGGGAAAAAAAAACACCATAGGCGGAAAACACCATAGATCATGGCTGTTGGATGATCTTGATGGACGCCCCAGATCAATCCGCATTGATGTAGCGTTTTTGCTTGATGTATTTTACCCCAAATCTATCTATATATATATATATATATATATATATATAGGGGATGGTTATGGTGAAAACCACTCCGAGTTGAGAAAACTTTCGAAACTCTTTAAAAACAGGGTCAAAGAGTTTTTTTTTTCATTCAATTTTTTATGGTGATTCTTTAGGTTATAGGCTACCTCTAGGTGGAAAAAAATCAAAAAAACGCCCCGGCAATTTTTTTTAAAAAAATCTCAAAAAACGGTTGTTACATATGTAACCAATATATGTATACAATGTTACATATGTTTTTTTAGATTTTAAAAAAAAAATCCTCGAGACGTTTTTTTGATTTTTTTCCACCTAGGGGTAGCCTATAACCTAAAGAATCACCATAAAAATATTAAACGAAAAAGAAACTTTTTGACGCCGTTTTTGAAGAGTTTCGAAAGTTTTCCCAACTCGGAATGGTTTTCATTTATACCCTTTCTCTCTCTCTCTCTCTCTCTATATATATATATATATATATAGGGTTAGGTTCAAATGAGAACTTTTTATTTTGAGAAGTTTTGAGAACTAAATCTTAACCACAAATTTCAAGGGGGGACCACTGCAATTAATGGGAGGGGGATACATGTAAATAAACTTGTGGCTCAAATTAGTTCTTTTTAGTTCTCAAATCAAATTGGTTCTCAAATGATCCTCTCCATACATATATATATATATATATATATATATATATATATATATATATATATAGAGAGAGAGAGAGAGAGAGAGAAAGATGATCATTTGAGAACTAATTGGTTTTGAGAACCAGTTTGAGCCACAAGTTATATATAAGGAAATCCCCCCCCCCCCCCCTTATAAATTTGAATGTGTTCAAATAAGAAGTTTTGTTTTGGGTAAGAAGGATAAGAAGAAATTTCAGCCATTGGATATTGATCTAATAAAAAGGGAAAATTGGATTTTAATAATACAATTTATTACCAATTGGCCAATATTAATCTCAATTTCAAAATTGGCATACATTAATCCCAATTATTAAGGTGTTGGATTTCATTGGACCCCCGTTAAGTTTTCCTTAACTCCGTTAGTTTTTTGCTGACGTGGCACTAATTAAT
>JBCNJP010000018.1:5055677-5087353 GCA_039602395.1 Deinandra increscens subsp. villosa | reverse complement strand
AACAGTTTGAGCGGAGTTGCATTAAATTTTTTGATACAAGATTATTGTTCATCTAAGAACAAGTAGAGGAAACTAAGTCCTTGTATTAAAAACATTCATGATATGCTTAAGAATCATATAACTAAAGGTCTATGCTCATTAGTCTTTTCTAAGAGCTCATAATAAAGACGGGTTTACTAATGACCAAACATATCATACTATGAATGACTAATTATTAATTTTTCCTCGTCTGTTTGATTTGTTTTGTCTCTAAATATGTTACGCATGCCTAACGGTACATATAGACAATGTATGTACAAATCAACGTTAAGGGCTTAATTGTCCATTGATCCTAAAACTAAGTTGAGTTTTAAATTTGGGATTGTACTATGATAAATGATGGTCTTGAGTTGGATAATCAATTCTATGACTGTATTTCTCTGCTACAGTGTTGGTTTAATATTGAAATAAGTATTAAATTCTGTTCAAACTTATCTAATAACTCATTATAAATGATGACTCGGCCAAGTGGGAGAATGTTAGAAATAGCTTTCTTGTTGCCCAAGTCAACATTTATACTTATGATCTTTGACCTAAAATAACCCTAAGTTTCCTAACTGGCATTTATTCTATGGACGTAATTGTCGTTACTAACATAGTTAGGCTTTCCCCTTGGGTATATAAATAGAGGTATTAGGGAGACTAAACACCACTCTGTCACTCCAAAACTGTGACCTCCTCTTTCCCTCTCTACAATTCGTGGGTCACCACCTTAGCCATCTTGACCATACACCCTAAGGGGAACTCGATCAGGATCATCATGCATTCTACAAACATGACTACAATTGCTCTACTATCAGGTAATCTTTAGTTTTAGGTCATGTTTTACTATAATGTTAGAGGAACCATCCAACACATACCTTGTTAGATTCTACGAAAGATCTAGTGATGAGAGTCTCCTTTAAAAATGCTTGAAATTAAAATAAAATAAAAATCAGTTAGTTCAGGTGAAAGGATACATGAAAACTGGAAGTGTTGGGGGAGTGTTTGTGTACGGTGTAAAAAAGCCTAAAATATGAATATGAAAGTCTAAACCAGAAACATCCAAACTAACTTAGCCTCCGATCATGGGTTGAAACTGTTGAACCCGTTGGTTCAAAACAAGTTTTTAAAACATTGACTAAATTAAACCTAGAAAAATTAAAATCGACGAGCATCCAAATTTAGAAATATACATAAAAGAGCATTAAATAACAAACCATTTACCTTCTTTTAAGATCATTAAATAACAAAACACTTAGGGTTGGGTCGTCTTGTGAGTCGGTTTGGGCGTCGAGTTTATAAACAAGGGTAACGAACGAAAATGAATTTAGGATTTTTAAAACGTTAAAGTTTTGATAACGAACGTGCGGTACAAAGGATAAATAAAATAGTTTGGGGTTCACGGGTTAACGATACTAGTCATGAGGTGTTCATCCAACAATGATTAATATATTTGTATAAACATAAAAATAAAAAATATCATTGTTGTAGAAATGTCAATTTGAAAAATAAATATATTCATTATATTAATAAAAGTTGATTTCGGGTTCCTTATCTATGATCACAATGTTAGTGTAAAGTTATGTATCATACAAAGATACGATATTTGGTTCTGTTAGTATGTACGTTCGTGAAGTGTCACACCCTGTGAAATCGTGTATCGGGTGCGAGCCAGATGGAATCACAGTCAAGATTACACAGAACGACCTCTGGATGGTTAAAAAACTAGAGACATTTTTCAAAATTTAATGTTAAAGTTACCATTCAAAATAGTGGAGTTTCATAGCAATAGCAGCGGAATTTCAAAAGTGGTGTTCGAGTTACAATATTTCATAAACCAAAACCAAAGATTTAAACGCATAACACCATTAAGTGTGATGCAATGAAATCTCCCTTTAAAATGTTTAAAACCATGACTCCAGATAAGGTAAATGCAGGCCCTAGTGTGAGATGCAGAACCATACATGCAGGCAGCAGTCAAATACCTGAAAATTCGTATACTAGAAAGTGTCAACATTACGTTGGTGAGTTCACAAGTTTAAGTAATGCACAAGTAAAACAAATTATAGAAACAATTTGATACAGAAATTATCATTCGTTTGACAAGTGTTTATATATTGTATTATTAGATTACCATGAACCTTGAATTCCGAAACTAACTGTTTACCTACTCATGGAAATGTGTCCAACAAGTCCACATGGCAGTATAACTGTATGTACCCTTGACTAATAAAACGGAGTCAGATTGGAGCTACCAATCATGACAGGGGTGTTAAGCCAATAGTACTATTCACGAGTTATCGCTTCTTTTGTAATTAATCGGATTCAATTAATAGTAGGATTTCCATCATAGCATGAGTCAACATGATATAATAAGGCTGGACTGAAAAGCTCATGTAATAAAATAGAAGTAATAGTGTATCTATCTGTCAGACATGATATAGTGTTTGTACGAATTTCCACCCCTAAAAGTATTTAAAACAGTAAAAGAGGGGTTGTGACACTCACCTGAGTCAAATGGGTTCAGGTGCTGTATGTATGCGAATAGAGTAATCCTAGCCGTCCTAATATTAAGATAAGACAACTTAGGTCTAATGATCGGATTGACAATTATGTCACTCCCGATTGGTTGGCCAAGTCTTGACGTTATTGTGACCCGGTGGTTCATCCGGAATAGTTTACTTTTTTTTATAAATTTATTAATAATTAAATGTTCAAATTAATGACTTATATTTAAGGCAATAACGGTATATATTTTCTTAAAATATATGAAATGATTCCAAAATGTGTTAAGCTGTCATGGATAATGTTTATGCACAATATTATTATGAGTTCTTGGTTTAAAAAAAACCTAGTTTAGGAAGTATTAAAAATACCAGTCTCTAAATACGGCTTTTAGTCGGTATTATTCGTTACGCGTTGTTTCTTATTTTTCCTTAGGGTATAAAGTCAAATCATGGAAAAAGTATATTTATGTCCCTAGATTCCAGAAAATATAAGTTATGGATTTTTGTTGACTAAAACGACAGTTTTGCCGGTACAGTCCGGTTAAGCCGGTATAGTCTCTGCGACTATTTTTAGGATACTTCTAGTCTCTCAAACACTTTGTATCATCATGTAAGGTTATTTTAGGTCCTAAAAATACTTCCAAACCAGATCCAAACTTATAAAACCTATCTTTACAAAAATGGGTTTCTGGACCCGTAAAATGTCCGTTTTAAGGTCGAGTTGGCCCTATTTTTTAGTCATACCAAAAGGGATATTTTTATCCAAGTTTTACCATCTAAATAAACATTCAAGCTTACTGTTTTGAAGCTACAACTCCTGTCCAAAATTCGTGGTTGACCCGAGGGTCGTTTTTAGGGTTTTCCAAGTCTTATTTTGGAGTTTTGGGGCCTTTAAACTTATTTTCAGCCAAAGTGCCTTCACGAAAGTTGTTACAAATATGTCTAAAATAGTGGATAGGCATTCGGTTTTTCCCAGATTTATATTCGAAATTTCAGCTCTATTCCTAGTCACTAACGGGTGCTTCAAGGCTAGTTCTAAGCTAAATTTAACTAAGCTTGCTTAAGGAAACATGATGAAACTCTCCTAACTCAGTTCTAGGAGGTAAAAAAAGGTTATTTTCGTGGATTTTCATATGTGGTTTAGTTTTGACAAGCCAACCCAAAACTATGCATTTTACTTCAACTTTTCCAATGTTTTACAAGTTATTTAACCATGGGTTCATCATTAAACATAAAGACTTTGTTATGGGAGTGTAAGAAATGTGATTTAGAGCTTGTAAAAAGATCTAATGAGTGATTCTCGAAAGGTGGCTAAGGAACTTACACTTTTTGAAGAAAAACCGAAATGAAGATGTGAGAGTGTTGTGTGGACTTGCTAGCTAATTGTGGCTGAATTTTTAGAGAGGGAAGGGAGAAATGCAGCTGGTCTCGTGAGTTTGAAATGAAGGGAGAAGGTATTTTAAAAAGGGGATGGAGATGCTATATTAGGGGGGGGGGGGGGGGGGGGATTTACATGGTGCTTTTGTCTGCTTTCACCCTAAAATGAATGTGGATTTGGCAATCTTGACCTTGGGTGTGGAGTATGCAGGTAGGAAAACTCCTTCACCATTTTAGTTGTCTTCTTTTTGACACCCTTAAAGATTGTTTGTTTCTTTCCCTTTCTTGTGTAATCCTTGTCTTTTCTTTTTGTTCAAAAAGCCACGATGGGCATCAAATTGGTGGAGATGTTTGTTTTGTTTCATATGATTTTAAAGGCTATTTGATTAAAGGAAATGTTAAGTCTTTATTGTGGCTAGGTGGAATTATAGGTTTAGACAAGTATGATACAAAATACAATTGTTAAATTTTGATTATGTGATTGTATGAATATGAAAGAAGAACCCACTTTACAAAAAAACATTTGACGTTAGACGGTTCCTTGTCTTGATTTTTGAGGTGATGATACCGGTTAGATTTTATAGTTAGGAGTTAAACACGTTGTGTTAAAATGCTATATCTAAGTATGTGTTGCGCTATGTAGAAATATTACGTCGTATGGTATGTTTTCATATAGTATATTTTTTTTTGTTAGTATTTATGCGCCACGTATAAGCAATTAGTTCGTTGAGTGGAAACTTATTTCTTAGGGTCACGTTAAGATTAACGATGTACATGCAAATTTAACTAGTTGTTATCAATTATGAGCACGTAAAGCAGTTAAACACATAGTTAATAATTAGATTAGCGTTGGAAACTTACGGGTTGTCACATGAAGCCTCAGATGATTCTGTTCAATCAAATTATCACGTATAAACAGTTAATGGCACAGATTAAGTAAATAATTAATAGCTAGTTATTTACCCTTTTTACGAGTTGTCACATAATAGTTTTAAACAACACACTATTAACTGCCATATATATACAAGCGTATCGAAAATAGCCCCGAAGAGATGTAAAATCGGTCGGGCTAATGACAATACCAACAAATTAAGTAACACATCAGCCAATCTCGACAAAACAAACCCATGTTCCGGATAGTTCAACAACAATGGCACATTAGGATGCACTTAAGATTAACGACTATTAGTCCGATATATAGTGTCTAGATCACCACACACCAGATTCGGAGGTTGATGACGTATGTCCGGATCAGATGATGTAATGCAATCATTACCTCACACAATCTATCGAAGATCCATCAGAACCCACACCGACCTAACATACAAATAGATCAGACCAGTATGACAACAACAACCTGGATGTGGTGTTATACGAATAGTTCAGCCCACACCTCCAGGCTGAACCACTTACAAGCATAATAGTTTACTGACCCGAGCAAAAAGGACGGACTAAACATGTTTAGTCCTAAACGGACAATACAGACCAACGCTCAAACTGTTAGAGCATGTTCCGGGTGTGATCCTTACTGTGCGAATAGTTATCTAGATTGTAAACTAGGCTAGACTGCCAACGGACCAGTGGCGGACTAGATGGTACGCCCGGACCATCTGGTACGTTGGTTAGTTGGTCGGTTGAGCAGGTTACCTATAAATAGGTGAGTCTAGATTGCAATGTTCAAATTTCTGGTCATTTGTCTTTGTGTTGAGAGGAGAGGTCTGTCCAGCCTCTCCCGAGCTTCAATGATGTAAACTCCTTCGGTGTAATCATTCGACACATTAAATGATTAGATTTCTCCGTCTCTATCATTCTATGATCTGGAAATGATCCGTATACAGCCCCAGCCAGGGGCTCTGCCCCTTGGACCCCGCCAGGGGCTGCCGACCCTTGGACCCCGCTTCTCGGGGGCGCTGCCCCCGAACCCCCGTTAATCAGTAATAAACATCTGGGGGTTGTTTTCAAGAATGGGGAAGGGTCATGGATAGTTTAAAGAACAAATCAATTATCGGGTTTACCCTTGATTCTGTAACTGTGAATTTACAAACAAGAGTTACCGGATTCCGGTGCTTATCATGAATTAGTCGTCGAATTTCTGAAAGATGTTTGTGGGTAGTCACGGTTTTTGATGATGGACATATATTCAAAAACAAGTTTCTGATGATGGACAGAGATTCAGAGACTGGGGTGTGATTATTTTGGAACGTTTGTACGAGATTATCTTTCTACAAAAACTGAAGATATAATGTGATTCCATTGCGAGCTACCTGAAGAACATATTGCTTGCTGGGTTGGAATCGGGAATTGAATATATCACATGTTTAGGGGGAAAATTGAGACCCTTGAAAATTTCAAAGTTCTATTTGATGAAAAACGGAAAATGTGAATATTCAATAGCAATCAGTTCAGGGATGATGGTAATTTGTGATCTTCATGGAAAGGTGATGTATTATGATGTTCGTGCAAACCGATATGTCAAAGTTTTCAGTTATGGTTTGGAACTCTCTCTCATATGCCTGATACTTTCTTGAGTCGTGAGATTCTCGTGTTGATCTACCGAGAGCACTGACGTGATGTTCTTTGACTGCTGATATATTGGGAGAGACTTAATGCTGAGGGGGAATTTCTGTAACTGAAGATGCTGATCGTGTTGGTTTTCATAAAGATCGGAATGTATTACAAGTTTGTGAAGATTATGAATTGTTGTCAACATGCAGTGATGTTCGTGGATGTCTTTACAAGTTTCCGGGTAACGACTGATGAAGTGAACCATTATCATATATGCCAGTTCCAATTGGATGTGCTGTGCTTGAAGCTAGGGGGAACTTTGTTGGTTGTGGAGATTGTACAAGATTCGAACTGTTTCCTGCATGTCTGATATTCAGTCCAAGGGAAGTTTGCTGAAGTTCAAGATTTCAAGATGTAGCAGACTGACTGATGACGATTGCTGGAAAATGAAGACATACATTCGACAGTAACGTCCAAGGGGGAATTTGTTAGAGCATGTTCCGGGTGTGGTCGTTACTGTGCGAATAGTTATCTAGATTGTAAACTAGGCTAGACTGCCAACGGACCAGTGGCGGACCAGATGGTACGCCCGGACCATCTGGTACGTTGGTTAGTTGGTCCGCTGGGCAGGTTACCTATAAATAGGTGAGTCTAGATTGCAATGTTTAGATTTCTGGTCATTTGTCTTTGTGTTGAGAGGAGAGGTCTGTCCAACCTCTCCCGAGCTTCAACGATGTAAACTCCTTCGGTGTAATCATTCGACACAATAATGATTAGATTTCTCCGTCTCTATCTTTCTATGATCTGGAAACGATCCGTATACGGTTTTACACAAACATAACAGGCAGATACTCTTACGTTTGACCTGACACCATAGTTAATGCGATTACCTCAATTAGGTATTATAGCACTTTAGTCCAGAACTTCGGAAAGACATGCATCAAGCCTAATTAGGAAATCACATTAATGATAGTCGACGACAAAGGTTGAGCGTTATAAATACTCGTCAAACGCCAGATATCAATTCATTCAATGTACTCATCTTCATCCGATTACACTTAATCCTTTGAAACACATATTTATTATCACGCCTAGCTTTGTCGCAGGACACCCTGTGCTGCTCCCCTAAGAATAACGAAGTTTTCTCTTTTTTAGGTAGCTAGTCAAGACTCAACAGATTTTAACAGTTCAAGCAGATCAGCTTCCGACCTAATACTCCCTGTAGTGAACTACCATAGTAGTCCGTCCTAGACCCTAGTCTATCTGACTACCTGTGGTAGCTCGATTCTACACCATGTAATATAAACTAAACTTTATACGTAGTTGTCAATTTCATATTACTTACAAAGTGAAAATCTTATGTGGAACCTAACCAACTACCTTGTTTGCATTCACAATATAACATAATAGACCATTGTATATAGATTTAGGCTGTATTTCGCGCGCCATAAGCTATCTGATAAGCTAGTTTATAAACTAGCTTATAAGCTAGCTTTTTGACGTACCAAACAAGGCTTTTTTTAAAAGCTAGTTTTTTTAAAACGCCCCGTTTGATAACATCAAAAAGCTAGCTTATAAGATAGCTTTTGAAAAGCTAGTTGGAGTAGCGTTTCCACTAGCTTTTATAATATTTCCAGTTTTACCCTTCCATAACTTATAAATAAATACCTTTATTTACATTTATGACATGTACTTTTAAGTCATTTTATATTTTTCAGCTAGTATATCAGCTAGTTTTTACCAAACATTATTTTTTATCAGCTAGCTTATAGTTTATTAGGTAGCAGCTAGCTTATCACCTAGCAGCTAGCTTTTTAGCAAGTGCGCCAAACACAGCCTTAGAGGATTAAACTTTGAATTGCACTTCAACCTTAAACTTCGACATATTGTTATGTTTACTTGGACCCCTTTAGAAAGAAAAAAAATTATATCCTCCATGAAAAAAAAAATCTTAGATATGAACAACTTTAGCATCTTTACTAAGCTTGTTGTGTAGAAACCAAAAAAGAAAGAAACCAAAAGCAGAAAACCTAGAACCAAGTCGATTAAGTCTAGCCCCAGATCCAAATCCTTTACCTGCTACAAAAAGAAAAGATCATCATACAGTGTATATATGCCAAAAGAAACTACGAAACCTATAAAACATGTTTACAACAAACTTTCTGGTTATAGAAAGTAAAAGATCATGTACCCCCTTTATATTTCCAACATCATGGTAGCAAAAAGCCCTTAGATACACACACTCTATGTTGAGCTCTCAATGATTAGCCCAATTGTTAAGTCTTTAATAGCATTCCGAATGTAATAGCTCAAAAAGATTAGCCAAAACAATATGATGTAACATTGAAGACAAACAAACTCGTTTATGAAGACCAAGCAGAAAAATTGATCAAATGATTTTACTGTAGCATGAAAGTAACAGACAATGCAGGTGATATCCTTTAGCAAACATATTTAAGAATAGCAAAATTTTGTATCATCAGGAGAGCGAAAGGTTAAAAATCATCTCACAACTTTCAAAAGTATAATGACCACAAAAAATTGGGCAAACTATATCATAGTTATCCACTGAGTAGTAAATAAAACTTAACCATTTACTGATAACACTTTGTTTTACTAAATAGACGAAGTAAACACTATTAGTCGATATATTTTATATGTATTGATTTTGTATTAATTAGCTTAGCTGTAAATTGATATGTATTCCTTATTTAGCTAAAAGTTAGTCAGATTATTGTATTATATATTCCCTGTACATTTTTTGGAGAAGGCAAGGAAATCACGTTTACTTTCATGGTACAGAGCCTTTGCCCTAGCTGCCGTCAGTTCTGACTTTGATCCCTGGCACCGCTGCTAGCCTCCTTCATCGGAATTTTTTCTCTTCTTCTCCGATCACTGTTTCCTCTGGTATGGGTGACACCGACAAATCTTCCATAAATAAATCCCATGCCCTCCACCCTGCTTATATCGTAACCAACCTTCATCTGAAACTCCGGATCCTTGATGGAGTCAAACTATCCTACTCCACATGGGTCCGTATGTTTATGGTTCAAGCCCGCGCCCACTGGGTCATGTCCCATATCGACGGTTCGCCGCCACCCGCCAAAAAGTCCTCTAATTATGAAGTCTGGCTTGAGATCGATGCCTTGGTTCTACAATGGATCTAGGACTCCCTTTCTGATGAGCTGTTGGTATGCGTGATTACAGAGGAATCTACCGCACATCAGCCATGGGTTCGGGTCAAGAATATCTTCCTCAACAACAAAGATTCTAGGGCTGCCGCCCTAGAGGAGGCGTTCACGAACCTTAAACTCACAGCCTGTTCCTCTTTGGAAATTACCGCCAAAAGCTCAAGGATTTGGCTGATCAACTCAATGATGTTGACCATCCTGTCACAGACAAATGGTTGGTCCTCACTCTCGTTCGTGGCTTACCGGCAGAAAATGACAATGTGGCTTCCTATATCATTCAAAGCTTGCCAACATGGGAAACAGCCTGCAACATGCTTAGGCTGGAACACCAGCGTCAATCCGCACGCGAACCCTCTCAGCCTCAGCCTTCTCTTGTTGCTGCTGTCAGTCGTGACCCTCCAGCAGCCCCTCGCGAAGACCAGGCTCGCAATTTAGCCCCTCGCTACAACAATCAGCAGCGCCGGAGCGCTCCCACTGGTCGCCACCGTCAGCAACGTGGCCAACAGCCACCTACTCCTCATGGTTCCAGCTGCATCACCCCTTCTGGCTTAACTCCAGACTGCTCTAAGTAACCTTCTTGGGCTCTCTAGCCCTACTGGAACCCTCCAATGTTGCACCCCCCCATACTGGGCTCCACAATGGGCTACGCCGCCACCATGTTCGTACCCGACTCAAGCCGGCTGGGCTCAAGCATACCGACCGCCTACTGCTCGGTCCAACTTGTCTCCTACTACTGCTCAGCCACCTCAGGTTCATCTTTCTGAGATAAATCCCATGGACCCTACTGTGATGAGACGGTTACTCCAGTCATCAAGCCTACCACGATCTGTACTGTTTTGAGCATTGTTATTTCCGGATCATGGACTATTCACTAGTTGGATGTTAAAAATGCATTCTTGCATGATGACTTAAATGAGACTGTATATATGTCTCAGCCCCCCGGTTTTGTTGATCAAACTAATCCATCTTATGTTTGCATACTAAAGAAATCTCTATATGGTCTTAAGCAGGCACCCAGAGCTTGGTTTCATCGTTTTGTCACCTACATCACATCATGTGGCTTTCGCAGTACCACTATTGATCCTTCTCTTTTCGTTTATAAAAGTGGCACTAGGATGGCTTACTTATTATTATATGTTGACGACATCATCTTGACAACATCGGACACGGGCCTTCTTCGTGAGATTATTACTACTTTGGGAATTCAAGTTAAACATGTGCCAAATGGCCTATTTCTATGCCAAAGAAATCCTTGCTTGTGCCAAGATGGAGAATTGTAAACCAAGCAATAGCCCTTGTGAAACTCATACAAAAATTAGCGCTAATTCCGATGAACTTTTACCTAACGGTACTCTATACAGGAGCTTAGCAGATGCTCTCCAGTACCTCACATTCACACGTCCAGACATTGCGTATGTTGTTCAACAAGTTTGTCTTTTTATGCACGCTCCTCGTGAACCCCATTAGAACTATCTCAAATGGATACTTTGGTATCTAATGGGTACACTTTCACACGGTCTGCCTATTTCTCCATCCAAGTCTACAACACTTACAACTTACTCTGATGCTGACTGGGAGGGGGGGGGGGTGCCCGGACTCCAGGCGCTCCACTTCGGGCTATGGAGTTATCCTGAGGTCGAGAGTTCGATCGAGCCTCTCTCACCCCATTAATTTTTATATTTTGATTTAATGATTTAATCCTTAACAAATACTTCTCAAACAAAGCTAGTAACCATTATAAAAAACAGCCGTTCTAGCTCAGTTGGTAGAGCGTGTGGCTTTTAACCACGTGGTCGTGGGTTCGAGTCCCACGGATGGCGGTTTTTTTTAATTACTAGCTTCTTCACTTACTCCTAAAGAAGCTAGTAGTTTGTTAAATTGTTTGTTATTGTTGGGTTAACGGTCGGGTTTTATTAGCTTATGTTTTTATTCATATTATGCATGCTTGAATAGAAGGGAATTAGCAGTAGGTTGACCGAGTTTGTGGGCAAAGTATACGTTGAAAGTTGGTAATCTAAATTGCACATGAGTTAGGCTGTGTTTGGCGCGCCATAAGTTAGCTTATAAGCTATCTTTTTGACGTACCAAACATGACATTTTTCTTAAAAGCTAGTTTTTTTTTAAAAGCCCCGTTTGGTAACGTCAAAAAGCTAACTTATAAGCTAGCTTTTGAAAAGCTAGTTGGAGTAGCGTTTCAACTAGCTTTTCAACTATCTTTTATAATATTTCCAGTTATACACTTCCCCCTTCCCTAACTTATAAGTAAATACATTTATTTACATTTATGACATGTACTTTTATGTCATTTTATATTTTTCAGCTAGTTTATTAGGTAGTTTTTACCAAACGTTATTTTTTATCAGCTAGCTTATCAGCTAGCTTATAGTTTATCAGCTAGCTTATCAGCTAGCTTATAGTTTATCAACTACCATCTAGCTTATTAGCTAGCAGCTAGCTTAACAGCTAGCTTATAAGCTAGCAGCTAGCTTATCAGCTAACAGCTAGCTTTTCAGCTAGTGCACCAAACACAGCCTTAAAAGAATGATCAAGCTATGTGCGAATTCTTAGGTGGGACTTAGTGTTTTACGTGGTAAGAAAATGCTCCACGTTTGTTACTTTGTAAAGACTATAAATAGCCTATTCTCTTTGTTTAATAAAGTTAGATCATCTTTTCAAGTATTCATATTTCCAGTTCATATTCTTGCAAATTTTGTGAGCTTCCATTTCATATATCACATATATACGAGAGTGTGCTTCGTGTATATTTGAGGGGCCTGATATTCTACATTTGGTATCACGTGTGTATGTATGTATAGATTTGCAGAAGATATAAATGGAGAAAAGAGTGAGAGACTAAAGAAAAAGAAAGGCTACACTATCCATTAAACAAATAGGGCTATATATAGCCATTACTGTGTACAACGTGGGAAACAAAATCAACAACTAAAACATTACTTTTTATCCTAAAGAACCGGACATAATTGACTACTTCTTTTGTCTAACGTGTACCATGCAACGTACACTTTCAAAAATCAGTCAAATCTATATCAGATCTCCAACTAATCACGTACACATCAAGTGCTAGAATGACCCTTCTATCCCTGATTTATTTTCTCTTTTGACCCGCAATCTGCTGACCCTAATTGAACCCGTGACCCGCGACTTGCGTGAACCGTAAATGAACCCGATTAACCCAACATTCAACCCCTTAATCGGTGTTTGTTTACGCCTTTCTTCACTGCACCGAAGTCACCAACTTCTGGATCTCGAACCATATCGACTTTTACCGAACACACCTCGGTCACGTCTAAAGTCTTCTCGGTTCATCCCGAATCACGTTAACCACTTGTAACATCTCACATGGCATACCCCTAGAACTGTTCATTAACATCTTGACTTATCATGGATACCTCACCCCGACCACATCCAAAGCCACTCGATTGAACTCTAACGCCATAACGTCACACCTTTTTTTTTCCTTCTTGCAACCTTTACCGATCACCCTTGTTCAAAGAGGCTCCTCCAACAACAAGAAAACAAGCTACCTCGCTTTTACCGCTCTCTTTACCTTACTAAACGAACACAATCCAAAGCCACATGCTTTGACGGATCCCTTCCGTTCATTTTTCACGCACTATGCCAGTCTCCCCTTATCACGAACAAAATGATCAAGGACTTGCCAAACCCGGGACAGCCGCACCCCCTGCTGTAAACCCGGCTCAAAACATAGTATTTCCTCCGCGTTGATCATAACCAAAAGCCTTAGACCGCCTATGTTCATCAATGGTCACCCCCGTCGTCTCAAACGGCATCCCCCCCCCCCCCCCCGCGAAAACTGTTGACCCGAACAAGCTTCACGTCTCTATCTTCTGCTGTTATTAGTCTTCTTGTTGCGACCAACAATCTTTCTCGCCTGCCCTCCACCAACTGACAACCCCGCCAACAACCACCTACTCCTCCTGGTTCCAGCCGCATAAGCCCTTCTGGCTAAGCTCCAGGCCACTCTCAGCAGCCTTCTTGGGCTCCTCAGTCATACTGGAACCCTCCAATGCCGTACCCCCATACTGGGCTCGACAATGGGCTACGTCGCCACCATGTTCGTACCCGACTCAAGTCGGCTGGTCTCAACCATACCAACCATCTACTGCTCGGTCCAACCGGTCTCCTGCTACTGCTCAGCCACCTCAGGTTCATCTTTTCCTAGATAAATCCCATGGACCCTACTGATCTTGGCTATGCATTTGAAACACTAAATATGCAATCGGAACCTGAACTTCAGTGGATTATGGTCTCTGGAGCCTCTAATCACCTCACCGCTGAACCAGGTATGGTTTCCATCTCTCCAAGTGACACATCCATTAAGACCATATTTGTTGGCAACAGTAACCCGATGCCAATCGAAGGATTCGGTAACACTATCTTTCCTACACCAACTAAAAACCTTCATTTAACCAACCATTTATATACACCAAAGATCATTAAAAACCTTGTGTCGGTGCGTCAATTCACTACTGATAACTGTGTTTCTGTTCAATTTGATCTGTTTAGTTTCTCTGTGAAGGGCTTCAAGAATGGGAACCTCCTAAGCAGGCATGATAGCAACGGTCATCTTTACCCATTCACGGTCGCTTCCTCATCTCCAACTCAGGCTTTCGTCACCACAAGCTCTTCCATTCCTTGGCATGATCGTCTTGGACACCCGAGCCTCATGTTATGGACCATCTTAGTTCCTTAAAATCTATTTCCAGTACTAAAGGTTGCCCTTCATTTGTTTGTAACTCATGTCAACTATCCAAACATAAACGTTTGCCTTTTAGTGATTCTACTTCTTTTACTGTTTTACCTTTCGATATTATTCATTATGATTTGTGGACTTTCCCTGTTCTAAGTACAGTGGATACAGATATTACATGGTTCTTATTGACGATTATACACACTATACATGGATCTATCCACTCAAATATAAATCAGAAACTTTTTTAAAATTTAAGCGATTTCATACCTTTCTCATAACTCAAATCAATTGCTACATTAAATCTTTTCAATGTGACATGGGTGGGAAATTCGACAACACTCAATTCAAATCATTTGCATCTTCAACCGGTCTTTAATTTGTTTCTCTTGCCCCATACCTCTTAGCAAAACGGCCGGGCATAACGCATGATTCGTCGCCTGAACTAACTCATGTTATGCCTTCTCACACATGCTTCAGTCCCACCATCCTTTTGGGTCGAAGCCCTCCATGTATCGGTCTATCTACACAACATTCTCCCCACCAAAGTTCTTCACCAAAACACTCTTACTGTCGCACTTTACCTTCGCCATGTTACCTATGACCATCTTCGTGTCTTTGGATGCACGTGCTACCCAAATCTTTCTGCTACTCGCTCTCACAAACTTTCCCTCCGATCCACTAGATGCGTCTTCTTCGGATACCCTGCAAACTATCGCGGGTATCGTTGTCTCGACCTCGCCACCGGTAAGGTCATCCTATCCCGTCACGTCACTTTTGACGAGATGTCTTTCCCTTTTCAAACTTCCACCTCTTCCTCGACTCCTCACGACTACTCCTTCCTTGAGTCTGAAATCTCTCCCCTTCTCTTTCACTCTCCACCTCTTGGTGCACCGCCCACCACACCACCATACCCTACCCCAACACCACCACACCCCACCTCACCAGCCTCGCCAACACCTACAACCCCTACCCCCGCCCCTCCTCACACTTCCGCCACTCCTACCATCCTGACATATAAGCATCGCCACAAAATTCCCCCTGAGCCACCTTCATCTCAGCCACCCACACCACCATCCTCACCTCCCACCCCACCTGCTACGCAACCTCCGCCGCCTCCTCATGCCACCTCCCTCCACCCCATGACCACGAGGTCATGTGCCGGCACCCGCAAACTCAACCCTCGCTACAACCTCATTGGCGTCAGGCTATGTCTGACGATTATCGTGCCCCAATGGACAATGACACTTTGAGATTGGTTCCACGCCCTCCACAGTCCCACGCCCTCGACAGTCCCACATTTTTAATTACATTTGGTTATTTAAAAATAAATTTCATGCTAATGGGACTCTTCAGCGGTATAAGCCTGCCACGATCCGTACTGTTTTGAACATTGCTGTTTCCAGATCATGGCCTATTCACCAGTTAGATGTTAAAAATGCATTCTTGCATGGTGACTTAAATAAGACTGTATATATGTCTCAGCCCCCCGGTTTTGTTGATCAAACTAATCCATCTTATGTTTGCAGACTAAAGAATTCTCTATATGGTCTTAAGCAGGCACCTAGAGCTTGGTTTCATCATTTTGTCACCTACATCACATCATGTGGTTTTTGCAGTATCGCTACTGATTATTCTCTTTTCGTTTAAAAAAATGGCACCAGGATGGCTTACTTATTATTATATGTTAACGACATCATCTTGACAACATCGGACACGGGCCTTCTTCGTGAGATTATTACTACTTTGGGAATTCAAGTTAAACATGTGCCAAATGGCCTAGTTCTATCTCAAGAATCTTATGCCAAAGAAATCCTTTCTCGTGCCAAGATGGAGAATTGTAAACCAAGCAATAGCCCTTGCGAAACTGATACAAAAATTAGCGCTAATTCCGGAGAACTTTTACCTGACGGTACTCTATACATGAGCTTAGCAGGTGCTCTCCAGTACCTCGCATACATACGTCCAGACATTGCGTATGCTGTTCAACAAGTTTGTATTTTTATGCATGCTCCTCGTGAACCCCATTATAACTATCTCAAATGGATACTTTGGTATCTAAAGGGTACACTTTCACACGGTCTGCCTATTTCTCCCTCCAAGTCTACAACACTTACAGCTTACTCTGATGCTGACTGGGGGGGGGGGGTGCCCGGACTCTAGGCGCTCCACTTTGGGCTATTATGTATTTCTAGGCGATAATCTTGTTTCCTGGTCTTCAAAATGACAAACATATGTTTCTCTATCAAATGTCGAACTGAATATAGGGGTGTTGCGAATACAACTGCTGAAACCACTTGGCTTTGAAATCTGCTGGTTGAGCTACACCTTCCCATTCATGAAGCCATCATCATTTTCTACGACAACGTTTCAGCCGTTTATCTTTCTGGAAACCTTGTCCAACATCAGCGTACAAAACATGTGGAAATTGATATACATTTTGTTCGTGAGAAAGTCCGCATTGGCGTCATTCGTGTTCTTCACATTCCAGCCGACTTTCAGTACGCCGACATCTTTACTAAAGGCTTACCTCGGGTTCTATTTTAGCGATTCAAGTCCAGTTTATGCGTTCGTTCTTCCGATGCTCAAATTGCGGGGATGTATTAGTCGATATATTTTATATGTATTATATTGTATTTATTAGCTTAGCTGTAAATTGATATGTATTCCTTATTTAGCTAAGAGTTAGTAAGATCATTTGTATTATATATTCCCTGTATTTTTTTTTTGAGAAGGCAAGGAAATCACGTTTACTTTCAAACACTATACTTTGAGATAATTTGTAGTAATAACGTTGATTTTCTTTCTTTCTTTTGTACTTCATGAAAAAACGTACTATTTTAAGCACCTGGTCTTATTTTATCTTACCATGAAATGGACAATGGTGACATATTATGAAACTTAAATGTATATATGAACTTTGAACTTTTAGAAGGATGTATATGAAAACAATCCTTGTTTCAAAGATAAAATTAAGTACAATATTATGGTTGCCAATGTTTATGTTTTACAAGTATAGACTTTCTTTTTGTGAATTTTCAACTATGATGGTCGTTTTGATAAGAAGTGTCAAGTGCATTGGTTAATAAAATAGTTCAGACCCACAAAAAAGTAATGTCTTGATGCTACTGTACAGCTAAACCTACTAAAACGAAAAAAATTTCAAATCAATGAGCATCCAAATTTAGAAAAATATACAGAAAAGAGCTCAAATAACAAATCATTTTACCTTCTTTCATGAAAATGCTCACCCTCAAACCGTATCTAAAATCTCGTTCGAATAGAAAAGGCATTATTTACAGCTTTCATATACCTTGATTTGTAAATATTACAAGAAAAACAGTCAGAGAATCACTTTCAGTCACCTTGATTTGTAGTAAACTAGTTGTAATTAAGCACATTCAGATGCATGCTCTGGAGGAATTACTGAGAAAGGCATTTGTTAACGAGGTTGACGTGTGACTCCAGCACGCGATTATTGAAATGAAAAATTATTTAGTCCAAATATAACAAAATGTATAAATTTTACAACCAATGGCATCACAGATTATTGAAATGAAAAATTATACCTACGAAATACAAATGAATCTCCAGCCACTAATTTCTTTTCAGTAACAAATGTACTCCATCATGTTATAAATAGATTGCTTCTTGGTTGCCCGCCCCTAAACATATATATGCTTAAATGGCCACTCACTGCCATGTAGATCAAAGGCCTATAACTTATGAGTACGAGTAGCTAGCTTGAGTCATATATATCCTCAACATACACATTTAGTATAATTGAAAAGAGATATTACTCGACTTGTTTGATCGTAAACCGGTGAAGATCTAAAACTCTAAACGATATATTTTATTATTATACACTTAATGCTCAATAATAATAAACAGACATTCTAGATATAATAATCTATGCTGAATAATAAACAAGGGGTGGTGGCGCAGTTGGCTAGCGCGTAGGTCTCATAGCAATCAACTTGAGTTATCCTGAGGTCGAGAGTTCGAGCCTCTCTCACCCCATTAATTTTTATATTTTGATTTAATCCATAAGAAATAGTTGTCAAATACAAATCTTTAACAAATATAGCAAACAGCCGTTCTAGCTCAGTTGGTAGAGCGCGTGGCTTTTAACCACGTGGTCGTGGGTTCGAGTCCCACGGATGGCGGTTATTTTTTTAATTACGAGTTTCTTCACTTACTCCCAAAAGAAGCTAGTAGTTTTGTTAAATTGTTTGTTATCTTTCTAGAGTAATTATTATTATTATTGTTGTTTAAGCTGAATTATATTAACACAAAAAATGCCCCCAAGCAAGAAGCTAC
Organism: Deinandra increscens subsp. villosa; assembly: GCA_039602395.1. NCBI lineage: Eukaryota > Viridiplantae > Streptophyta > Magnoliopsida > Asterales > Asteraceae > Deinandra > Deinandra increscens. The sequence goes on along the minus strand of JBCNJP010000018.1, from coordinate 5,068,700 downwards.
AGGACCCGTAGAATTTACAGCCACATATCCATAAGAGGAAAGAACAATACAAACAACAACTAAAGTAGTTTCAAAATCAAAAGAAAAGTAATTAGCAGCCGGCCAACATCTCAACGAATATCTTCACCACAGCCTAGCTTCCAGTCGAAGCTTTGCGACACCTTCTTCTTTCATTCTTAAATCCGTATCTACTCTTTAATGTGTATCCTAGCATCCGATTCATTATCCATAACTTTGTGTCATCTTTTAATCTTTTTATTTCATCTACGATTTTGTTTATCACCACCGAGTTGTTTTTAAATACTCTTTTATTCCTTGTCTTTCTTGTAGTTTGAAATGGAAGTTGTTGGTAACTTTAGTGTTATCAATGTTATTAGTGATACTGGATTAACCTGGCGTTTATGTTGATCTTATTAGTAATTAACCGAGTTAGAAAAAAAAACATGTGTTATCAGTACGGGCTCGGTTGTTCCTAATAGGTGGCGTGTGTTATTGGTTTAAGTATGGGTTGATTGAGCTAAAAATCTACCATTAAACCACGTTTACATAATTAATTAAACCTTTATATAATTAATTTGTTTACTTTACTTAACTAATTATTAATTTATTTTATATATATATATATATATATATATATATATATATATATATATATATAATATTTGAAAAGTTCATTGTAGACACTCCATAAGTGTAGACAGGTAGACACTCTTTTTCACCATTAGATCTCTTGATCTAATGGTTGTGATTAAGTTTTTTTTTCTTTTTTCTTTTTTTACACTTTTCAAACAATTTCGCATGTGAAAAAAACAAAAAAAAAATTCTTTTTTTTTCCTTCTTTTCTTCAAACAATTTCCCATGTGAAAAAAACAATTTTGTAAACACTTCCACATGTGAAATAGCTCTTCTTCACTTGTGAAATTGTTTGAAAAGAGTGAAAAAATAAAAAAAATGATATTAATCACAACCATTAGATCAAAATATCTAATGGTGAAAAAATGTGTCTACCTGTCTACACTTATAGGGGTGTCTACAATGAACTTCACCCTATATATATATATATGTATATATTGTTAGACAAAATATATTTACTAAATATATATGTATTTCGGATATATATATGTATATAATATAAATATATATTATGTCCTTTAATCATTTATTTTAAATAATCAATTACCTATTTACCCTTATCTGGCATTTATTTGATGAACGTAATTGCCCTAAATTGATAGATTAGGATTTCCCCTTAGGTGTATATATATAGGGCCTTATTATAGAGATGAGAAGCTAATCACCACACATAATTTTCGTCTCTCTCTCTCTCTGCTCTCTCTCTCTCTCAATCGTAAATCCCTTTACGATTATCACCATCATTAGCATACACCCTAAAGGGGAACCAAAGCTACTCACAGGATAGACAACATACCTGCTGCTGATCTCAACCAGATGACAACAGGAAATATTTACATTATTATCTGTTTACTATGATAACGATTCAGGATTCGATCAACATGTGGTATCAGAGCATATGTTGCTCAATCGAATCATTAATCTGAATTCGTTAAAACCCTAATCTCGAAATCAATAAGGGTTTTCGAGCCTAACCGAAAAGATTTAAAACCCTAATTAGTTTAATCACTAAAAAATCGGTTTTAATACAAATCTGAAAATCTTAACATTGATCGAATCGATTTTCGGATATGAAAACTAAGAAAACCCTAAAACTGATTTCGATAAGGTTGGTTTACTTTTCGATCGAAATCCCAAATCTCGATCGAAAAGCTTACTTTTCGACTACATATTTTGTTTCCCGATCGAAACTGTGGCTTTGTCCCGTTCCCTCGATCGGAAAATATGCCATCTTTCGAACCAAATAACTTACTTTCCGATCTAAAGATGTGGCTTGGTTCCCTGCTTTTCGATTGGACCATATGGCCTTTTCTATCGGTTTTTCGATCGGGCCATGTGGCTTTTCTACCGGTTTTCCTACCGGCTTTTTTACCGGCTTTTCTACCGGCTTTCCTACCGGCTTTCCTACAGGCTTTTCTACCGGCTTTTCTACCAGCTTTCCTACCGGCTTTTCTACCGGCTTTCCTACCGGCCTTTCTATCGGCTTTCCTACCGGCTTTTCTACCGGCTTTCCTACAGGCTATTCTATCGGCTTTTCTACCGGCTTTTCAACCGGATTTTCGATCGGATTCTATGGCTAGTCCCTGATTTCCGATCGAAAAGTGAACTTTTCGATCCGGCATAAGCTTCTCGACTAAGCCGTTATTCTGATCGATCGAAAAGGCAGCTTTTCGACTTTTGTTTTTCGATCCGTTCAGATTCCGATCGAAAACCTAATTATGGATCGAAAACCTCATGGAAAATCGAAAAACCTAATCATGGGTCGAAAACCTGCTTTTCGATCAGACACCCCTTTTCGATCGAATAACTGTAATCCGATCGGATGCCCGCTTTTCGACCGGATACCCTTCATAAAATTTGGGCCTTAACATTAAATTTTGTTTTGTTTAAAACCTTATATGCTTATGTTTTTTACAAAACCTAACACCAACTAAAATCAGATAACTAAATGAGTTGTGTTATTCATAGTTAATAATAGACATCTAATAAATGGTTCAATTCTGGCCAACGCTGATTTGTTACCTACATAATGTCATTTAACTTCACCTCACAAGAAAACTTATTGTCACTGATCTACAATCAAATTAGATTAATTTATTAACTTGTATTAGTCATTGACATGTAGTAATTCTGGCCAATGCTGATTTGCTACCTTAATCAATGTCATTATTAGATTAATTTATTAACTTGTACTAGTTAACTTATTTTGAATTAAACTAATCTATTTGCTTAACTTGATAACATCTTTAAAACCTCAATTTTGGCCAACGCTGATTTGTTGTTTTTGCAATGATTATCAACTAAAATTAAGCATTCGCCTTCCCTATACAAGTGTTTCTCTTCTGGCCAACGCTGATGAGTTGCACCTGTATTCAGCGATCCTAATTTGTACATAAAGCTTAGATGTATTATTTCTGGCCAACGCTAATGTGATACATCACTTTATGCACATACCCTTAACTTGTTCATAATGCTTAGGTGATAGGCAAGTAACCAACGCGAAAGCCGATTCATTTAAGTAGAACCTAACTAGTCTGTTATTTTGGTGATATAACAGACTACATCACTTTTTCTTTTTCTTTCATAATTGCACATTATTATTAATTATCTGAATGCCTTAAATTGTGATAATACATTATTATTATTATGCCTTAGTTCATGATTATGCATCATTATTATGCCTTAGCTAATCATTATCATTATCATTGTGCCTTAGTTATAAGTACCCCATAGAATCACTCTTAGATCTTCTTTTTAATTTAACCCTTAATCTCCATAACTAATCAACTCTAAATCTAAATCACTAAATGTTTCCATATAGTTTTCCTCTCATCATTATGATCTTGATTATCTCTTAAGACAAAAGATTCTCAATTACTCTCTCAAATAAAAGGTTTTACAACCAAAACATTAAAAGCGAGTAAAGTCTATTCAAATGCTATCAGGGGAGATGTTTCAGATTTCCTAATCTAAACATCGTGTAAGTAATAAATTTGAAATAACTTCTAAAATGCATGCAAACACTTAACATCTAATATGCTTAGTACAAAGTATAAATTAGGTTGATGATTTAGTGAACACATCATAAAACATGACCCTTAAAGGGCTTACACATGTTTTAAATTGAAGATTTTCTAGTGCATTTCTTCGTGAATCCTTTCTTAGCACAATTACATGCTACTTAAAATTACTCATGACACTTATAAGTACCATAAGGAAAATGAGTGCTTGATAACATTGTGCATAAATGATACATAATGCCTTAAATTAGAAAAGTGGATTTGTTCACCTCACAATCACTAACCCTTATATAATTAAAAAAACTTAAATAAGGAGGATAGTTCTAAATTCTAAAATAAGATACAAGAAAACTTCCAGTTCTAAATCCTTATAGGAACAACTGGCTAACAAATAATAATCAACAATGATAGTTGTGCCCATTAATTTTCAAACTAACACAGTGGATTAAATCTAGTCTTATAAAGATCTCTTATAATCCATACACTAGGAATAAACCAAACAACCCCTATTATGAGAGTAAGTGACAAAATCAATGTCAAAGTTGTACAAATCATGAAAATCTATCAATGTACTACACTTTATGATACATTATTATGATCCAAGATCACTTGGAACCTAGTATCATTACTAAAGTAGGACATCGACGGTTATAAGGTTTCAAACGACTATGACAAATGTCACTACTACCCTAAACTCTCAAAGTTGTTGGTTATACTTATCTAGTTGTCTTTACGTGGGTTGAAATCTTTATAACTTATAACTAGATAATAAATACTAAGATTGACATACAAATAATGGTAACACTTTCAAATCCATTAGGATCATAGTAGTGTGAACCCGTAGATCATGTATGGTACTTCTAAAGATACATCATTAAGTTATGCATCTAAGTATCCTTATAGATATGATCATAAATATGTCATCTAAGTTATACATCTATAGACCAAGGCTCTAAATACAACAACTCATATGCTAAAATAAGGTTACCAAATATGTCCCTAAAATTCCTTCTGAAATCCGGACATGAAGGAAACCAAGTATAAGTCATATGATTAGTTATTAGCCGCAATTAAACCTTAAAAATCCTCAACACTAAACATGTTGCCTACCAAGTTCCTAAGAAATTCTAAGATTAGTGGGATCAATCCAAGTCCTTATCAATGAATTCTCTTCTAAGGTCAGTGGGAGCAGTGAAAAGTCCTTACTTATGACTTACCTAAAAGTAAAAGAGGCAGGGGGAGAAACAAAGTTAATTTTAACTCCGATTACACCTATTGTACACCACGCTTCCATAACACTGATCCACTTCCACACCGTTGGAAAATAATGTTACTCCTAATATACCTGACTTAAATGCTCAAGAGGATTATGAACCTACCTTAATAAAGCTTACATGGATATTGGAAAGACTACTAATCGTATCTCTGGTTTAAGAGCCATTATTAGCAATCAATCATCTAATGGAATAAAGCTATAATGAGCTTAACTCCATAAATCAAAATAACGTTAGAGGTTTAGTTTTCCATAACTAAACTGAAATCCGAAAGGAGAAATTAAACATTATAAATTGTTGTTTTCTAAAGGCTATTAACAAGTTAAGAATTCCTTTTCTAAAGAGTTCTTTGAGAGATAATCATTATCCTTATTACTCACTCAAAATTACGAGTGACATTTAATGGACTTATAAAATATCTTTCCTTAATACTCACTGATGCATAGCATCATGTATATAAATAAATAAAATTCTCTCATTTAAATGTGTTTTCAATTGGAAAATATTGAATTTGTTGCTTGTTCGGGCTTACAATATAAAATTCCTTAAATTTAATGCTTCAATGTTTAATATATAAATTCTATTGTTATTTGGTGGGTTTTTAACTTAAAACTGATAAATATATAAATTTCCCATTTTAATTAGTTTTTAATATTGTTTTATGGTGATTTATAAGAATATGGTGCTTAATTGTTTTTATTTTTGAACTTTAGGTAATTGGTTGGTTCACAGTGATTTTAGAAGAACAACGCAAAAAAACGAGAACGAAAACGGAGCCCGGATGCAAAAGTTATAGAGAAAAAAAAAACAAAATAAATAAACAGCAGGTCCAACCCAGTCCCCTGCTTCATTTTCTGTACCGGCCCAGCCCAACAGCCATAAAAGAGCAGCAGCCCATCAGAAAAAAGGAAAGAATCGGAGGAGCAGGGGAATCGAACCCCTGACCTCCTGGTTAGCGAGCAAGGGGTCCAGCCACTAGAAGAACACTGATATTGATTTAAATCTGGCTCATATTTCTTTTATTATGTCCCTGTCGCGACCAAAAATACCCAGCTCACTACCTGAACGTGCAACACCCATTTTTTTCCCTATAAATTTGCAGCAGCCGTCATTTCTCAAGGGGAGACCCCCTTAAACCTCTAAAAAAACCCTAAAAACTCTCTCTAAGATCTGGAATCATAAAGGAAAGATCAAGGCTCAAGATCAAGACTTTTGGAGGGGAAATTTGAAGATCTACACATTTTCGGTTTCCATTTTCTCTTTGAGGCTTGTGTCTCCTTCCTTTTCTTTGTAAATCTCAGATTATTAACATGTTAAAGATTGGATTTTTAGTTGTTTTGATGATGTTTAGTGGCTAGATCTCATATTGTCACTTGGATTTGATGAATTTGAGCATGATTTGACTTTATTGTTTGACTTTTCAATGTGATATGATGAAATAGCCCATTGATTCTGATTTAGACCTCTTGAATGATCATATATGCTTGATTAGCCTCTGTTAGACTCATTGTTAAACTATGACTTTTTTGAGTTTTAGCTTAATGCATGATCCGATAACCATCTACATGATTATATGAGTATGATTTGGGGATGATTTTGTTTATATTTGTGTTTAAATTAAGTTGACCGATTCTTTTAGCACATTAGGTGGTTGTTAGGCACTGTTTGACTAGTTAGAACACTTATGACCGTAAGGTTTTAGCTTTTCAATTCATGTTTAGCATTGCCTAAGTTCTTGGGGTTTCAAATCATAATTAGTCACGTTTAGGCCCTGCTTGGAAATACCTTTCTAGCGTAGTCCCTTTCGTGTGTGTTTGGTTAGCTTTGACCGAAGCGACTAGGCAATTAGCGTATCATCTAGTTCACTACTTGGACGTTTATTTGGGATTGCCTTAGTATTTAAGATGTGTCTATAGTCTTATTTACCTTGGTTATCATCATTGGGGGTAGTTATCACATTGATTAGTCAGACTTGAGGTGACATTCAGGCTCAAAGGATTCTCGTCCGGGTGGCATTTTTCTTATATTGATATTCCGTTTCGTGTGTTGTGTTTGCTTACTTAGTTGTTTTTGCCAGTTTTATGTTTGTTTTCTCATCTTAAATTAAAACCTTGGCTGAATATTAGCAAAGTCCATATCGAGAGCCTGCTTTCCGTCCTTGGATTGACATCCGGATATTTAGCTATACTAGTCCTACATATCGATGAGTACACTGCTCTACGCGTGTACTTGGTCACTTGGGATTTCCGGTATTTAACCTGACCTTTTTATAGACATCTCGCTCATCAAGTTTTTGGCGCCGTTGCCGGGGACGCGTCAGCTTTCAAGAACGTATCGGAGCTAGTAGTTTAGCCATTTACTTGCTTTCGTTACTTGTTTATTTGCATGTTTCTAGTATGTCTGCTTATTTCTGTGTTTACCTACGTGTTAGTTAGTTTATTAGCTTAGTCTAGTTTATTTATGTTCTGTTTCTGTTTTCTTTTTCGTTTTTCGTCTGTTTATGCGCATTCGTCGGAGGAGGAGTCACTTTTCACCGTTGTCCGAGCCTGAGAGGGTTTTTCATAGACTTCGACGTTTGGAGGCATTACCAGTTCCAGTTCCGATGGCACTTCCGCCGAGACGTACACTCGCCGACTACGCTCGTCCCGACATCGCGGGGGCGCAACCCAGTGTTATACGACCACCCGTGGAAGCTAACAACTTCCAGATCCAGCCTCAGACCATTTCCATGATCTTAAATTCTGTTCGGTTCGATGGATTTCCGAACGATGACCCGATGGCTCATATTTCAAATTTCCTTGAGGTTTGCGACACGTTCAAACTCAATGGAGTCACATCGGAGGCCGTTAAGTTGAGACTCTTCCCATTTTCCCTTCGCGGCGCCGCAAAGGCGTGGCTTCAGTCCCTCCCGCCTGGTTCGATTACTACTTGGGATTCTTTGACTCACAAATTCGTTTCCAAGTACTTTCCTCCGTCCAAAGCCGCAATGTTCCGAAACAAGATTTATTCATTCGTGTAGGAGGACACCGAGAGTTTGTATGAGGCATGGGAGAGGTTTAAGGAGTTGTTGAGGAAATGCCCATACACATGCCATCGAGCTGCATCAGCAGGTGCAGATTTTCTATGGCGGTCTGAACGCCCTCACACGCCCGACTGTTGACAGTTCAGCCGGTGGATCTCTGAGCAGCAAAACGCCAGAGGAGGCGCATGATTTACTCGAGGAGCTTGCGTTGAACGACTACCAGTGGTCTACCACGCGTACGAGTAGACAGCCCCAGACGAGAGGGGTTCATCAGGTAGATCCCGTTACAGCTCTCTCAGCGCAGGTCGAGGCGCTCTCGCAGATGATGAAAGGGATGCAGACGAGTCAGAAGCAGATGAGCCAGCCACAAGAGGCACAACAGCATGTGAAATTTTGTCAGTTATGTGCTGGTCCTCATGATATTACGAGTTCTCCCATTGTTGGTAGCACCGAGCTACCAAAGCAGGTCGATTACATGGCTAGCCAGGCCCACCCACCGCCCAACCAGTATAACTACAATCAGGCTTGGAGACCAAACCAGAATTCGAGATGGAGACAGGAGCCGAGCAGTTCGAACCCACCGGGGTTCCAGCCACGACCACCACAGAGACAGCAGGGTGTTTACAACCCAGGGGACAACAGACAGATCCCGGTTCAGACAGAGGATTCAGGTATGAAGAACCTGACCGACATGGTTTCTCAGTTGCTTCAGCAGAATCAGAAAGCAGCCCTTGACACTCAGAAGGTTGCTCAGCAGAATGAGTTGCGTTTTTCGAGAAATGAGCAGGAGAAGAGTAACATGGGCACTCATATGCAGAATCTTGAGAGACAGATGGGCCAGCTTGCCAAATCTATGTCAGAGCGCCAGCAGGGAGGTTTGCCGGGTAATACCAAGACAAATCCGCGCCAAACAGAAAAGGCAATTACCACTCGGAGTGGCAAGACCACTCAGGATCCAGTACTGCCAGCCACTGCTGAGCCGGTTACTGAGGAGAGAGATGTTGAGGTTGAGACTGATGTTCCTGGGCAGGTGCATCCTACTAGGCTACGCCTAGCAAGTACAGCACGCCCCAAGGAGCCCGCGAGAGTCTACATACCTCCTGTTCCATATCCCACGCGTTTGAGACAGGATAGAGCTGAGGAGAATTACAGCAAATTTCTTGCTCTGTTTAAACAGCTTCACATAAATCTTCCGTTTGTTGAGGCATTAGCACAAATGCCTAAGTATGCCAGGTTTCTTAAGGACTTGTTGAGTAACAAAAAGAAACTTGAGGAGTTGTCGACCGTTACACTGAACGAGGAGTGTTCAGCAGTTCTCCAGAACAAGCTACCACAGAAGATGAAGGATCCTGGGAGTTTTACGATTCTGTGTTTGATTGGTAGCTTGTCCGTCTGCAATGCTCTTACTGATCTAGGGGCTAGCATCAACTTAATGCCTTATTCTGTTTTTGCGAGACTAGACCTAGGTGAGCCGACACCCACGCGCATGAGCATTCAGCTTGCTGACCGTTCGGTCAAATATCCGAGGGGTATTATGGAGAACATGCTGGTTAAAGTGGATAAATTTGTGTTCCCGGTCGATTTTGTGATCCTTGACATGGATGAGGACGAGCACGTGCCTCTTATCTTAGGTCGCCCATTTCTAGCTACCGCACGTGCTCTGGTTGATGTTTTCAGCGGTACGCTTACTTTACGCGTCGAGGACGAGACAGTGACCATTGATATCCGCGACTCGATGAGACGTCCTCAGGGTCAGGACGATACCCTCTACTTTGTTGACACCATTACGCCACACGAGAGTGCTCAGTTTGAGGATATCTGTGATTCAGGTGTTTCAGACACGCAGCTTTGGGGTGGCGTTGACCCGCAGCTTGGTGTGTATGCTGTTGCTGCGTGTGAGGTGACTAGTGAGGAGACTAGTACTTTAGATTTGAGCCCGGAGGTTTTTGAGGTCATTGACACCATGAGGGCCAAATCTAGACCGTCTGTTGAGGATCTGCTGACATTAGAGCTTTAGGAGTTACCATCTCACTTAGAGTATGCATTTCTGGAGACGGATTCGAGACTTCCTGTGATCATTGCATCAGATTTGACGTTTGATGAGAAATCGAGGTTTTTAGATGTGCTGCGAGAGCACAAACAGGCTATTGCGTGGAAGATTATGGATATTAAGGGAATTAGCCCTTCTTTCTGCACGCCTAAGATTTTGATGGAGGATGAGTTTAAGCCTGTTGTGCAGAGACATAGACGACTGAACCCGAACATGCAGGATGTGGTGAAGAAAGAGGTTTTGAAGCTTTTGGATGCCGGATTGATTTATCCTATCTCTGATTCACCTTGGGTCAGTCCGGTTCAGGTTGTGCCCAAGAAAGGGGGCATGATAGTGGTAGTGAATGAGAGGAATGAGATGATCCCTACGCGCACGGTTACGGGGTGGAGAGTTTCCATAGATTATCACAAACTCAACGATGCTACGAGGAAAGATCATTTCCCCTACCGTTCATTGATCAGATGTTGGAGCGTTTAGCCGATCACAGCTATTATTGTTTCCTTGACGGCTTTTCAGGTTATTTCCAGATCCCCATTGCACCGGAGGATCAGGAGAAAACCACATTTACATGTCCCTATGGCACATTCGCGTACCGAAGCATGCCGTTCAGATTATGTAACGCTCCAGCGACATTTCAGCGTTGTATGGTCGCGATTTTTCATGATATGATCGAGGACTCCATGGAGGTTTTCATGGACGATTTTTCTGGGGTTCGAGCCAAGACCACCACAGAGACAGCATGTTGTTTACAACCCAGGGGGCAACAGACAGATCCCGGTTCAGACAGAGGATTCAAGTATGAAGAACCTAACCGACATGGTTTCTCAGTTGCTTCAGCAGAATCAGAAAGCAGCCCTTGACACTCAGAAGGTTGCTCAGCAGAATGAGTTACGTTTTTCAAAATTGCACAAAACACTATGGAGCAACCAACCCTAATCTTCTAAACAAACTATCTATATATAGGGTGACCTATGCTTGATAAACAAGCCAGAGGAATCGGACCCTAAGCCCCAAAATACGCAACCCACAAGCCCACAAACCCATTAATTCAATTTAACCCATTTACACATAAACTAGCCCAACAGTAATTTTAATGCACAAGCCTTATAAAATTCTAGACTCTACAATCTTCCCCTAGGCTTTAGCATTAGACCGTCTTCACATTCTGAACTTCTTCGACAGATTCACTGTTGCTGGATCATACCACAGCTCCTTTGCCACGATCTCAGCTACAGCTCGAGTATAACACTTGGCATATTCTTCAGTATCTTGATTACACTCAATTTGATGCTTGGAAAGTACCATTATATCCTTCTTATGAAACCTCATCAAATCATGAACTTCCATGACATTTATTGTCTTTGATTTGCAGAGAATTTTGGCTTCGCCAGAATAATCACTATAAGCCCATGTTTGAAAATCATGCAGGCAATCTTCAGGATGTCTCATCGGCAGAGGTATTGTTTTTGTCTTTTCTGTAGGTGGATACAGAACATTTGTGAACTTCTTTGCTGGTACACTCTCCTTACCTGGGATACTCTTCTTTCCATCCCATTTGAACACACCTCTGTACTTCTTCACATAGGATTTCTTGTGAGGAAAATCTTCGAATCTCTTGAACTTGCTTCGCACTGCATTTTCCAGTTTCTTGTAAAAATACTTAGCTTGCTCATTGTTTGATGGATTTGTAAACGGTGCTTGGTAAAGCATTGTCAGATCTACATTCGTCCAGGAGTAAAACTGGGTCCAACTCTTGTAGTACTCTAATGGATATTGACCCTTTCTCCGCACAACAAACATATTTTTCTCTCCATCAAACATCCCGGCTATAATATCAGCATTGATTCCCTGTTTATCATGATAATGTTCTCCTAGCTGGATTAGATACCTTTCAGGGGGATAAGCAAATGTCTGAGCCTCCCAACCTCCGTCAAACTCAGAAGCTGGTACTGTCATATAATCTCTATCACTGGTATCTTTATCTTCAGTGGAGGCTTTGGGTAATACAGTTTGAGTTTCCTCAGGGATATCTGCTTCAAAGTCAAATGCTGGTGATTGTGAGGAATCACCTGCACCTGAACTTCCTTCTGTGTTGCCTGGATCACCCTTATCACCTTGACTAGGGTTTGACCTGCTTGAGTTATCTGAGTTAAGCTGCCTGATCAGTTTATGAAGATCTCTGAGTTGTCTGGTAAACTCTCGGTTTATCTTCTTCTGATTTTCCAACTCAGTGTTGTGGATCTTCTGAATATCAATCAAGTCTCCAATTACCTCACTTTGAGCTGCATTCTGGGCTTTCAAACCTTCAATTTCTTCTCTAAGTTCCTTTTCCAGTCTATATTCAGTGGTTTCCACTGCTTTCCCCTTTTCTTGGGCAGTGGGTTGAGAAGATGATTGACCAGCACCAGTACTAGTGACTGGTGGCACACGAGGATCTAATCTTCTTCTTCTGGGGTCACTTGGGCCTTCTCTATGGTGTTGTGTAGCAATCGTCTCAGTCTCAGTCATTTCTTCAGTAACAGAAGCACTGAGGGGAGGATCCTCCGTGGCTTTCCGTTTTCTAATCAGTGGCGTCTCAGCATAGCTCTCGATCGGAAAGCTTGTTTTCTCGATCGAGAAGTCTCAAGTCATTGATGATCAGCGATCGAAAAGTGTCAGGGGCTGATCGAAAAGCTTCTCAGCCTGATCAAGAAGCCCCTGAATCGATCGAAAAGTCCTTTCTTCTTCACCACAGACCTACAACACTCTCAAACAAGCAATATTTATATGTTTCAACAATTAAAACCACTCCCCGACACCTGCAATGAGAGATTTCCACCCATCCCAACACACAAAAAAACTAAGAAAAATCACACTTACTCAAGCACATATTTCGGGGGTCGGGCAACGCGCTTCAAACGAGGTGCCATAGCCCAAATTGACAACAGGAGAATGTTCAGGGCGTGATTCTGACAGGAGGGAAGGTTTCGGATGGTGGCGACGGTGGCGGAGGGCGGCGAATCGGGTAGGAGCAGTGGCGGCGAG
>JBCNJP010000018.1:5034003-5055177 GCA_039602395.1 Deinandra increscens subsp. villosa | reverse complement strand
GTAGTGCATTTTCACCAATACTAATCGAAGTGTAAATGTTTTTCTTTATCAGGCTTTGTGACATGGGATTTCAAAGTTTGCCAACCTATTTTAAGCTCGAAGCTTTACTCAGGTACGTTATTGATTAATAACCTTTCCACTTGTACTAATTGAATTGTATTCGTTTTTATGTTTCACGGTTTCTTACACAAGACTCCAAAGTTAGCCAACCTATTTCAAGCTTCAAACTTTTAATCAGGTAAGTTCTTAATTTTAAATATTTTCACTAGTACTAATCAACTTGTATTTTTTTTTTATCTTTTATCAATTTATTTTTATATGTTTTAGATTATTATGCGGGGGACTCCAAAGCTGGTCAAGCTCTTTCAAGCTACAAGCTTTTACTCGGGTACTTTTTAATAACATTTTCCCTTCTACTAATAAGAGTGTACGTATTTGTTAGATATACATGATTCATGATCAAGATTGCAACTTTATGCTTGATTAGGGTTAGATCCTTGTCGTGCATGTTGAAAATTAATAGATCTACATGATTCATTATCAAGGTTGTGTATTTATGTTGGATTAAGGTTAGATCTATGCCATGCACATTTGTTATTAGTAAATTTATGTGAAGTATGAACAACATTGGACTTTTATATGGAAACATGACTAGATTTATGACACGCATGTATTTTGATGAATAGATCTAGGGTTTCTCATGATGAAATTCTACGAAAGATTGTGCACGTGATGACACAGTTATGTTGTTGACCTAAATTGACTTTCATGATGAATGTGCATAACTCTAGGATACTACGTTGCGTACCTAGCTTAGGGTTAACCTCATAAGCGTACGAATCACCATCACCAACGTTTGTCGTATCGATTGTATCAATGTGTGTCATAAAGTGAAATAACTTATTCACTTATTCTCTATCATCATCTAGTTGTCAAGGTTATCCTTGGGCTCTAGCTATCTCATTAGTTGGTGTTATTGTCCGTCAACTGTCTCTATTTTCAGGTGAGTATTCATAGCCCCTTTTCTTTTATCTATTTGGGTTGCAACATGTACACCGTATCAATTTCAAATATCTATTTCATTACTTTCAAATCTCATGCGAATTTTATGATTGTTATGTGTGTTCTAGTATGTCAAACTTGTGTGGATTATTATTGTTGTGGATGGAATCTATTTCAATGTCAATGTCAATGTTAATGTCGATTTGATTGTCAATTTCAAGGCGTAATTATTAATACTAAAAAGGTCGGGGTTACAATAATAGATCTATTGGTTTGGCAGCCCACCTAACTTGACCGGTAACTGTCGTTGGGTGTTTGGAAGCCTTATTTGTCAAGAGTTGGATTACACCATATTATGTGTTCTATATCAATACTTGTTTATCATATCAGAATGTCATATAGCTCGTAGATCGCATGTTTAACCTATCATAGTATATCAAACCTATGTTTACTCACCAACTATTCGTAGTTGACCTTTATTTTGTAAATTTTATAGGTTTTTTTGCAAGATGATGACACCTTAGGATGCATGCGAACCTAGTGAGACCTAATCATAACGAGATAATGTGTTACTAGTGTAACATCCGTATGTTTCAAAAACCCGGAAACTCGACCCACATCGAGATCCAAGGTTTAAGCCCAATTCCCAACACCATGAATGTTGGATTACTCTATTCCATGTGATAGTACTCTGAAAATGGTGAACGTGGGCGAAAACCACGCGTTAAATCGAGTTATAACGAAGCGGGAATCGCGAAAACAAGTTTGGTGTTAGATCTTGAGTGCATAGTCGCGAATTCCTTTTCTAAACCCATCCCACATCGCCCCAAAAACAAAATTTCATTCCATTTCTCATCTATAAATACCCTTCCTTGATTCTTAATAGTTTGCAACTCCTAGTTTGAGTATAAACTAGTGGAATAACCATTTTTTTGGCGGTTCCACAACTACAATACCCCTTCGGGTGTCGTGCTTAGTAGCTTTTTTTATGCTCTTGGCGAGGAGGTGCTCCCCTTCAAGCTCATCTCGTTTGAAAAGCTTCTTTGAGGTAATTCTTTTTCTTTTTCTTTATTTGTTTCCTTTCTTTCCCTTCCTTTCCTTATTCGTTTATTTATCGCTTTACTAGTTTAATTAGTTTAGTTTAGATTCTTAGTTAGGTGCTTTAGGCTCGTTTTGGTAGCCTTGCTAAGGCTCGTTCTTAGAACGCCTAGCATTGCTAAGGCTTGTTCTTTGGACGGCCTAGCTTTGCAAAGGCACGTCATTAGGACGTGTTGCCTTGCTTAGGCCCATTTAGGCTTGTTGTAGCCTTGTAGAGGCTCGTTAGGCCCAACGAGTCTAAACTATCATGTCCAATTTCATCTATATTCTTCTAATCCAAAACTCAACGTTTTTATGCATGAACAAATTGGGGATTAAGGCTTGTTTTTCACATATCAACAATAACACTAATTCTTAATCATTCTAATATGTAATTCAGGTTGAGAACATAAACTCATTTTTAAGAATTTCAAATAACTTAGAAATCGATCTTTGTTTAACAACATATTTAGTGATGATACTTGAGACGCGAATGACATGTAGTAACTGGAAGGGTGAAAACACCGGTAGTTGGGGTCTCTGTTAAAGGATAAGTGTTCGCACAAATCTCATAGTCGGACCTGGATGCTTACCTGGGATGCCCCGATGAGAGTGGAATAACCTATTAGGCCAAAGCATGTCTAGTAACGTTCAAGGTATTGTTACTCTTAAAAGTTAACATGTTTACAAACTTCAATTTATAATATTAAAACCCATTCCCCAAATGCATAAGTGCTTAGAATCCCACATTCCAATATTCATGTCGCCCCTTTCTATTCTTTTAGGATGAATCTTCGGGACTAATCCTTTCACTTTCACTTTTCGCTTTGTGGACTTAACTTCTAATCCAAGTGAGTAATCCTTGCCCCTTTTCTTATTTTCTCATTTTTGGGGTTGCAACATGTATCCTATTTCAAAGTGTTGTCTTTCAAGTTTATCATTTACCATGCGTATGTGATCTATGTGTGAATTATGTGTTATGTGACTTCTAGCATGATTTGTCAATCTATGATTTTCAAAGGATTTCATGTTTATCATTGGATGTCAAGTATGTCATGGTTGTCATGTCTGTCATGTCTTTCATTTGGCATAAACATTAACGTAAGGCCTGGGGTAACAAAGGTAGATCTATCGGTTGACAACCCACTCAACTTGACCGGTTCGGCGTTGGGTGTTTGGAGCCTATTTCATTATTTCATATAGTCTAACCTGCGGGTTAGGGAATCTATCATATGTCATTGAGGTTTGTTTATGCCCACTCTTTCATGTTGTCATTTTATACTAGCAATTTTGGTTATGCCTAGTCTTTCATGTTGTCAATATCTTCTAGCATGTTATATTTCACTTATTCTATCATATGACACGTAACACATGTTTTTCAAATACATGTTATGTATCAAACTTGTGGTTACTCACCAACTATTTATAGTTGACCCCCTTTATTTTATACATGTTGCAGGCTATGATGTTGATGTTTCCAGATGCTATTACATAGGGCTTTTGGACCTAGTTTAATAAAGAAATTGTATTTGTTATTAATATGTGATGTATTGTTTTATTTTTCAATGTTTCCAATAAAATTTATTATTTAACTATTGTCACTAAATTAGTTGTCATGAGCTTATGGGCAATCTAATCATGCCCCGACGTTTCCGCCGTCGGTTGGGGTGTGACAGATTGGTATCAGAGCCGGTCGTCGGCCAGTGTGCTAGCGAGGACGCTGGTCCCCTAAGGGGGGAGGATTGTAACATCCCACATTGGTGGGGAGGGGAACTAAGCATGCCTTTATAAGGGTGTGGATACCTCCCCCACCAAGACGCGTTTTAAATCCGTGAGGGACGGATGCCTGAGGGCATGCCGGCTGCCAAAGCGGACAATATCTTGGTGCGACGGGTCTGGGCTGTTACAGATGGTATCCACAACTACAATACCCCTTCGGGTGTCGTGCTTAGTAGCTTTTTTTATGCTCTTGGCGAGGAGGTGCTCCCCTTCAAGCTCATCTCGTTTGAAAAGCTTCTTTGAGGTAATTCTTTTTCTTTTTCTTTATTTGTTTCCTTTATTTCCCTTCCTTTCCTTATTCGTTTATTTATCGCTTTACTAGTTTAATTAGTTTAGTTTAGATTCTTAGTTAGGTGCTTTAGGCTCGTTTAGGTAGCCTTGCTAAGGCTCGTTCTTAGAACGCCTAGCATTGCTAAGGCTTGTTCTTTGGACGGCCTAGCTTTGCAAAGGCACGTCATTAGGACGTGTTGCCTTGCTTAGGCCCATTTAGGCTTGTTGTAGCCTTGTAGAGGCTCGTTAGGCCCAACGAGTCTAAACTATCATGTCCAATTTCATCTATATTCTTCTAATCCAAAACTCAACGTTTTTATGCATGAACAAATTGGGGATTAAGGCTTGTTTTTCACATATCAACAATAACACTAATTCTTAATCATTCTAATATGTAATTCAGGTTGAGAACATAAACTCATTTTTAAGAATTTCAAATAACTTAGAAATCGATCTTTGTTTAACAACATATTTAGTGATGATACTTGAGACGCGAATGACATGTAGTAACTGGAAGGGTGAAAACACCGGTAGTTGGGGTCTCTGTTAAAGGATAAGTGTTCGCACAAATCCCATAGTCGGACCTGGATGCTTACCTGGGATGCCCCGATGAGAGTGGAATAACCTATTAGGCCAAAGCATGTCTAGTAACGTTCAAGGTATTGTTACTCTTAAAAGTTAACATGTTTACAAACTTCAATTTATAATATTAAAACCCATTCCTCAAATGCATAAGTGCTTAGAATCCCACATTCCAATATTCATGTCGCCCCTTTCTATTCTTTTAGGATGAATCTTCGGGACTAATCCTTTCACTTTCACTTTTCGCTTTGTGGACTTAACTTCTAATCCAAGTGAGTAATCCTTGCCCCTTTTCTTATTTTCTCATTTTTGGGGTTGCAACATGTATCCTATTTCAAAGTGTTGTCTTTCAAGTTTATCATTTACCATGCGTATGTGATCTATGTGTGAATTATGTGTTATGTGACTTCTAGCATGATTTGTCAATCTATGATTTTCAAAGGATTTCATGTTTATCATTGGATGTCAAGTATGTCATGGTTTTCATGTCTGTCATGTCTTTCATTTGGCATAAACATTAACGTAAGGCCTGGGGTAACAAAGGTAGATCTATCGGTTGACAACCCACTCAACTTGACCGGTTCGGCGTTGGGTGTTTGGAGCCTATTTCATTATTTCATATAGTCTAACCTGCGGGTTAGGGAATCTATCATATGTCATTGAGGTTTATTTATGCCTACTCTTTCATGTTGTCATTTTATACTAGCAATTTTGGTTATGCCTAGTCTTTCATGTTGTCAATATCTTCTAGCATGTTATATTTCAATTATTCTATCATATGACACGTAACACATGTTTTTCAAATATATGTTATGTATCAAACTTGTGGTTACTCACCAACTATTTATAGTTGACCCCCTTTATTTTATACATGTTGCAGGCTATGATGTTGATGTTTCCAGATGCTATTACATAGGGCTTTTGGACCTAGTTTAATAAAGAAATTGTATTTGTTATTAATATGTGATGTATTGTTTTATTTTTCAATGTTTCCAATAAAATTTATTATTTAACTATTGTCACTAAATTAGTTGTCATGAGCTTATGGGCAATCTAATCATGCCCTGACGTTTCCGCCGTCGGTTGGGGTGTGACAACTAGCATTGTAATATGATAATAGAACTATGTATTATTTGTATTTACGAAATGGTATAGTTAAGAATATCGCAACCTTCAATAGTGTTGTGTGCAACTGGACAATCATCGCGCCCCGACGTCATCGGTCGGGGTGTTACAAGAACTTCTCAGGTTTCTAGGCTTAAGATGCGATAGTGTTAGCCATCACGCCGGCTTGAGCTTCAACCAATGGTGCTCCACTAGTTCTAGAGGTAGTCATTTCTGGGGAAAAAATTATTTCAGAAACAAATAGCTCGGTATTGTGCCAACTAATGGCTTATACGCACACGTTTAAATAAAAGAAAAACCTCCAAGTAATGGAAAATTTCGGGAGTAGAATAGAGTTTTTGTAACTTCGAACGCATGAATGTTAATAATTTGCTTTGTAAGAGTCTTCTCGTGTTAAGACAATGTACTCTGTTGTATTAGCGAGATAATAAAAAAATTTAATACACAAAAGTACCTCGAAGCAAAACTCGTGTCAATCGAGATAAAAAAGGTTTTTCCTAAAAAGAAGAAAAAAACGCACTGTGTATTAAAACTGGTTTTAAGTTTCTAGAAAAGCTTTCGCTTAAAAATTAAAATAAAAACACTTTTATTATAATTTACATTACAAAGGAAATAAATAAACTACAATGAAATAAATAATATTTAAAAATAACAAGAGAATGTTTTAGAATAATTTGAAGCACTGTGAATAATTTAAGCTAAAAAGTGAATAACAGAAAGTTTTTAGAAAACGTTCTGAGAAGAAGGAAATAAATTTATAAAAATAAGAAAAGAAAGTTTTGGCTAAGGATAGGGTTAAAACTCAAGACCCTTAAAACAATTTCGGGTCTCCACTTGAAAACTAGTTTGTTTTCCAGGGTACTAGCCAAAACTGTTAGTACAGTCGCGACGAAGCAATCACTCGAATATTACCTTGAAGGTGCTTGAAAGTGAGTAGAAAAAGAATAAAGAAGAAAGTTGAAATTTCTTAAAGAAGAATGAGAGAGATGAAGTAGGTGATCTTGAAGTATTAAGTGAGTTGAGATGTGTCTAGAAACCAAGGAATACTTTGGTATATATAGCGAACCGAAAGTGAAATTCCACCAAAGAATTACACTATATATCATTTTCACTAACATGTCAGTCACACACCTTTACTGTTCAGTCTTTTGTGATTGGTTGCAAAGGTCGATGGGATTTTCTCATTGGCTAGGCCACGTATCCCTATCTCTTTGCTTCTCTTAAACGCTTCCCTTTCTCTCTGCCTCTCCATATTTCTTCAAACCCACCACCGCCATACAAGACCACTCTCTCTCTCTCTCTCTCTAAACGCCGCCGATATCTGGCTCTCTCTCTAAAATTTCGATGGTGTCCAACCTATCAAGTGGATGCTCCGGTTACGTTGAGCAACGACTGTTGGAGATCCGAGTGTTCCAAATCGGCGTTGCAGTTGTTCGAGTTTCGATTTGTGCTTCAACCGGTGGCGGTGGCGGTGTTCTAGGATCGCCGATGTTTCCGGCCTATGTTGTTAACGTTGTAGCGGCTGCCCTAAAGGCGTTGCTCCGTTGATAGTTTCAGGCGGCCTGTTAATTATATATCATTTCTGGTGCTGAGGTGTTCACTATCGGCCTACTGTTCAGTCTTTTGTGATGATTTATTCTTTTGACTCTCCAGATCTGGAAATCCTCCGTCGGTCGCTCCGATTCCAGCGTCGACAGACCGCCGGTGGCGGTTTACCCGTTGGTCGTAGATGCGACACATCCGGGTTCCGGCGGCGGCGGTTTCACTGGTGCATGTGATAAATTATTCATGCCTGACCTGAGCCTGTTAGGCGCTGATGGTGACGACTGTTAGGGTTTCACCCTCTCTGATACGTTTCTGATATGTATGGAACTAAAGCCGGTTCTTTGTTTCGGTTGGTTTTGTTCTGTATTGTCGGAGTTCTAGGTTGTGATGGCTGTGTTCATATTCTGTGATGGCCGTGATGGCTCTATTCTAAGAAAGTATTGTTCATTTTCTGATTAAATGTCTTATTTGGGCATTGATGATTTTGGTTTGCTTCCTTTGGACAGAGGAATAATGATTTTTTCTTTGGCTATGACTGATTTGCGCATCGATGGTTTTGGTTAGCTTCGTTTGGGCAAAGCAATGATGATTCTTTCTTTGGCTATCACGGTCGTCTTTCTGGCGTGGCGATAAACACTTTGTTTATCGCAGCAAAGGGCTTGACCTCAGCCATCTATCTGATTTTAGTCTCTAAGGCTATGATGATCATTTTAGTATATATCTGAGCTCACTTTGATAAATTTTTCGTTTTCATCTCACTTTGATAAATTCTTCGTTTTCATGCTTTTTTTTTTCCTTTTATTAGTTTATAATTTTCATCTTTTTTATTTTCTTTCCCTTTGTTTCTTGGTTGTTATGATAATTGCATAGCCTATTCCTTTGTTTTTGATTTCATAGCTTTTTAGAAAGTTGGTTAATAATTTACAAACTGATTTTCAACAAACTAAAGCCCATAGATTAAATTAGATCCAAAAACAACAATAGATACTTCTTCTATAAATTGTATTTGTTCTATACAATGTAAAAGACACTTATCTATAAACGACCTATGTGTTTGAAACGTACAAACATCCCGCATGTTCGAATGGAAAACTTAACATGAAACCGAATAACAAGAAACGTACAAAATGAACACACAAATATTAGATTCCTCTAAATGACTCCAGAAGGTTTCACGCAAGGCACAAGTGACACAATAACAAGAAAACATCAGCTTAAATAACAATAAACGTCAACTATCTAACCTTTTCAACCCGCCGCATGGCTTGAAGTGTCTTAGAGGACGTAACCCAGGAAAGAACCATAACTTGGTTCACGATTTTCCGTTTTTCTTAGTTTGAATATATGTCAGTTACCCCTTTATTTAGACACTTTCAACACATTTACTTTTAGACGCTTGATTCATGTTATACCCTTTTTTAATCTCTAACAAATTTGTATGTACCTTCTCTAACACATTTTCAGATTATTGTTCTTCAATCCTTATTAGCTATAACTACAAGTGAATATGAATATGACAACTCCATAACTATATTATCATGTTAACTATAGAGGACGACATAAAAAAGGCAAATTAGAGTGAAAACGAACATGACCCGCGGCAACGCGCGGGTCTTTTACTCGTTTAATATTAAAATACTTACAATTGAATTCAAAGTTGAACAACCACATTTAAATTCAAAGATGAAACCTCTAACCTTTAAATTCAAAGCACAAACAACCAAGACCTAACACAAAACTAAAGATCAAAGTTGAAACAACAACTTTATTATTTGTTTATTCCCAAAATTAAATTCTTAAAATAAAAATATTCCAACAAGTACGTTTTTTATTTATAACATTTTCGCCAATACTAATCGAAGTGTAAATGTTTTTCTTTATCAGGCTTTGTGACTTGGGATTTCAAAGTTTGCCAACCTCTTTTAAGCTCGAAGCTTTACTCAGGTACGTTATTGATTTATAACCTTTTCACTTGTACTAATTGAATTGTATTCGTTTTTATGTTTCACGATTTCTTACACAAGACTCCAGAGTTAGCAAACCTTTTTCAAGTTTCAAGCTTTTAATCAGGTAAGTTCTTAATTTTAAATATTTTCACTAGTACTAATCAACTTGTATTTTTTTTAAATCTTTTATCAATTTATTTTTTTTATGTTTTAGATTATTATGCGAGGGACTCCAAAGTTGGCCAAGCTCTTTCAAGCTACAAGCTTTTACTCGGGTACTATTTTAATTACATTTTCCCTTCTATTAATCAGAGTGTGCGTATTTGTTTTTCCTTTTCAGGATTTTGTGACTATTGTTATATCTACATGATTCATGATCAAGATTGCAACTTTATGCTTGATTAGGGTTAGATCCATGTCGTGCATGTTGAAAATTAATAGATCTACATGATTCATGATCAAGGTTGTGTATTTATGTTGGATTAAGGTTAGATCTATGCCATGCACGTTTGTTATTAGTAAATCTATGTGAAGTATGAACAAGATTGGACTTTTATATGGAAACACGACTAGATTTATGACACGAATGTATCTTGATGAATAGATCTAGGGTTTCTCATGATGAAATTGTATGAAAGATTGTGCACGTGATGACATAGTTATGTTGTTGACCTAAATCGACCTTCATGATGAATGCGCATAACTCTAGGATACTATGTTTGCGTACCTAGCTTAGGGTTGACCTCATAAGCGTACGAATCACCATCACCAACGTTTGTCATATCGATTATATCAATGTGTGTCATAAAGTGAAATCACTTATTCACTTATTCTCTATCATCATCTAGTTGTCAAGGTTATCCTTGGGGTCTAGCTATCTCATTAGTTGGTGTCATTGTCCATCAAGTGTCTCCATTTCCAGGTGAGTATTCATACCCCCTTTTTCTTTTATCGTTTTGGGGTGCAACATGTACACCGTATCAATTATATCAATGTGTGTCATAAAGTGAAATCACTTATTCACTTATTCTCTATCATCATCTAGTTGTCAAGGTTATCCTTGGGGTCTAGCTATCTCATTAGTTGGTGTCATTGTACATCAAGTGTCTCCATTTCCAGGTGAGTATTCATACCCCCTTTTTCTTTTATCGTTTTGGGGTGCAACATGTACACCGTATCAATTTCAAATATATATTTCACTACTTTCAAATCTCATGCGAATTCTATGATTGTTATGTGTGTTCTAGTATGTCAAACTTGTGTGGATTATTATTGTTGTGGATGGAATCTATATAAATGTCAATGTCAATTTCAATGTCAATGTCAATGTCAATTTCAAGGCGTAATTATTAACACTAAAAATGCCGGGGTTACATTAATAGATCTATTGGTTTGGCAGCCCACCTAACTTGACCGGTAATTGGCGTTAGGTGATTGGAAGCCTTATTTGACAAGGGTTGGATTACGCCATATTATGTGTTCTATATCAATAACTTTTTATCATATCAGAATGTCATATAGCTCGTAGATCACATGTTTTACCTATCATAGTATATCTAACCTATGTTTACTCACTAACTATTCGTAGTTGACCTTTATTTTGTACATGTTGTAGGTTTTTTTGCAAGATGATGACTTCATGATGATGACACCTTAGGATGCATACGAACCTAGTGAGACCTAATCATAACGAGATAATGTGTTACTAGCATTGTAGTATGATAATAGAATTATCGTATTATTTGTATTGATGAAATCGTATAATTAAGAATATCGCAACCTTCAATAGTGTTGTGTGCAACTGGACAATCATCGCGCCCCGACGTATTCCGCCGTCGGTCGGGGTGTTACAGATTGGTATCAGAGCCACGACTGTAGGGATCTAGGTTATTAGAACCGGCTTGACCTAGACTTATGCCTTTGGTATCCTGCATGAGTGCCTCATGCATAACACGCCTATATGATTTATATGTCCAATATTTGCTTCTTAATTATGCATGTTTCAAATTTCTACCCTTGTCGAGTAGCACACACTTATACACAAATCACTTGAGGCTTCCTAGCCTTCTTCGTTAGTTATGGTGCCTTACGTGCCATTTAAGACAATTAGCTTCCTGTTATTATAATCTCGTCGAAAGTGGGATCTTGGCGATCGATGTGTAGTAACTGGAAGGGTGAAAGCACCGGTAGTCGGGGTCTCTCACTCGGAAAAGCGTTGCATACTAATTCGAATTGACAGATCTGGACGCTCACCAGGGAGACCTCAATGAAAGTACCGAGACCTATTAGTCTAAAGCACGTCAATCACTAGGATCTTACCCTGATTAGTCAACGGTTCTAGTGTCCCAATCGGGAGATGAAGACCAATCCGTTATGTTTTGCTAAAATCATTCGATTTCGCTATTTTGCTTGCAATGAATCTTGCTGAGTTAGAATGCTCTATGTCACATCACTACACGATTCACTAATACACGCAGTTTCCAATTGGTCTCATACGCCCAAAATTGATTATCGATCACATCCAATCTTGTGTTTCACGATTATCTGCCTTCTTTCTCAGAATGTCGACTCGTCACAATGGTCATCGTAATGGCGATAGCGGCCGCAAAATGGCCTCGGTGATTGCCAAATAGATGGTAGAGGTCATTACCAACATGATGGTACAGATTCAGCAAGGTCTGAATGCTAACCCAGTCAACAATGTTGCTACTACCACTTGCTCTTTCAAACATTTCAAGTCATGCAACCTTCCTCGATTCAAGGGAACTGAAGGTCCTATCGGTTTGCCCCAATGTTTCGAAGGGATGGAAAACACCTTTGTCAACAGCGATTGTCCTGACGCGCTCAAGGTTCCCCGTGCCACTAGTACTTTGACTGAGAAAGCCCTTACCTGGTGGAATGGCGAGAAAAGGATTCGTGGGGCAGATGAAGCTCTAGCCTTAACTTGGTCCCAACTCAAGAATTTGCTTCGGGAGAAGTATTGCCCTCGTAGCGAACTGAAGAAACTTGAAGACGAATTCCAGGAGCTGAAGCAATTCAGTGGTGAAAATCAAGAGTACACTGACCATTTCTATGAACTGAAGATTTTGGTGCCTGATGTTGTCACCCCTGAGATTCGAGCTATTGAAAGGTACATTAGTGGACTTCCCTTGGTTATCCGTGATTCTATCTGGGCGAGTAGCCCTGAGACTCTCGCAGATGCCGCCCGTCTTGCTGTTCGTCTAACAGATAATCATGTGAAGGACGGTGATCTGAAAAAAAGGAACTCTAAAAAGAAATCTGTGACTGAGAAGACCGAAACTGCAACTAAAAAGGAGACTAAGGCAGAACCCTCCTCCAACAAGAAGAAGCGGAAAGGTAAGAATTTTGCCGTGACCGCCACTCCTGCGGCCCTAGCAGCACCTATCGTAACCGCTCCTCCCATGGCTCAACGGAATCCTATCGTACCACCCGCCAAAAAGCCCTACAAAGGTCCATATCCTTTGTGTAACCGATGTGTTCGTCACCACCCCACTCAAACCCCTTGCTGGCAATGCAACAATTGTGGTCGCCTTGGTCACCGTGCCAATGTTTGTCGCCTTCCTATTCAAGCTCAGCCATTGCAAGCTCAACCCATGGCACAACAACCCGCCCAGCCTCTGATTGCTCAAGCTCCGAATGTTCAAGTGCAAAGTTCGAGCCTGTTACCACTGTGGATCTCCTGGGCATCTCCGCAATGCATGCCCAAGATTCACGATTGTCAACCCTCCTGCCATCAACGCCAATCATGACGCACCAGCTTGAAGTTTTTAACCCGAATTGTGTTTGAAGAATAATCGTACTATTTTCTAGTTATCATTTGGATTTTGTCTTGTTTCAAGTAGTTGTTTGGGTCTTGTGGTTATGTTTAAAACTTTGCCAAGATTTGGTTTTCATGATTATTGTTCCAAAGTATGTGATGTGGTCTCCTTAGCATTTGAATTGTTCGTTTTCATGCCATCATTTGTGTTGTGTGTATATTGGGTGAATTCTTGTCGATGGGCTCACGAATCTGCAAGTTGCATGGTTACAGGATTACATGTATACATGGCGACAAATGGGCGCATTGGCAAGTTACGAACCTATGTACACATGACTATCAGTATTCTAGAAATTTCAAGTTGTTTATTATGAATGTCCTCGTTTTGGGTTCACTTGCGTATCTTCTAAGTATGTGTGTCAGAGAGTCTACCCGTCTGGAAATTTACGAGTATACAAGTCCACGTGCTTACGGGATTGCATGTGGGTGAGTTCATGACTTTATGACCCCTCGAGTAGATAACTTCACACACGTACTGGTTTTGAAATTATGTACCCAAGACAAACCTTCATGATCATGGAGTTATGTCTGCTCGGCGACCTAACTCATTGGTTTCCGTGCTTCGGTGTCATCCACCGTTAGCATTTCCGAACTCCTCTACTCACATCTCAGCGCACCCTTGATGTTTTATTTCAAATTCTGATATGTCAAATAAATCAATCGAATATCGCCCGGACATTCAAGTCTTGGCAATCATAGACGATAAACCAGTCTGTGGGTTCAAACGCATGCTCTGCAATAAACCCACAAATACTTGTGTATGTAGTACGTGCACCTAGGACTTAGATCGGGGAAGTTCATAATAGTGGAGCGGGAATCAAAGACATCCGAAGGAAAAATCGGGTCTTCCTCCCATTCACCGAATAGTCTTTCACATCGACCTAACGCATGGTACGACTCCAGTTGCAAGTCACCTTATCATCTGTTATGGCAAGTGTTGCCCCGTTCGTTAAGACACGACTCTTAATCTGTGTATTTCATGTGTTCAAGCTCTCAATTGTTAGGGTCTGTCTGTGGATGTGATCAGTAATACCAGTTATTCGAGTTATTCTCCCCCTCATGTCATTCGATTCTGCGGGATGAGTATTTCAAGATTATGTTGTTGTGTTGTTTATGTATTCCAAATCGTGTCATTAAAATCACGCGTTTCAAATCCTATTATACGATTCGTGTATCGAGTTTCGCATATCACGAAGTACGTGGCCCATTCCCAACACAACGGAGCCATGCTATTCGAAAATGTACGGTTCAGTTTGCGCTAGTCGTGATATTCGAACATGTACTAATCAATTCATGGTGACCAATGTGGGATGCTTCGTTCCTTCGTGGTACTCAACTTCAGTTTTCTTTTGTATCGGAAATTTTGTTGGTTAATACCTCTTATGCTTAATGGTTGAAATTTAGGGTTGTATATCGTAAGTTCAAGCGTTGATCATTGCTCTACTCTTGCTAAATCAAGGACTCATACATGCTACTACCAACGATTGTGTGTGATGCTATCTTACCACACAATCGAATTTGGTCATGGGTACGGGCCTTGGGTCTAGCAAGGGCTGATTCGGATTCTATCCAGGTATTGTGCCTCGTAAGGTAAGCCGGATGTGGGTCGCTACCCATCTAGCTCACTAGAGCCTGACACTTTGCTTTGATAAGAAGCTCGAAGTTCCAATTTTATCAGTGGTAATCTCAATTTATCAATGTTGGATATGTTATCAATGACGTCAAATTGTCAATATTGTGTTGGATTTATGTTGTTCGATGTAGAATAGGGTATTCTCCAAAAGCGAACAGTACTCCCTTAAAGGTATTAAAGCTGTGGTGGGTTAGCTGTGGTACACCCTCTATATAAGCATCGGTAATATCTTTAAGCTGCACTGGGAGTTGATGGAGAATGGTGTTGGTGGATCTCAATGTGGCGATATTAAATGTGGTAATCTATGTGAATCGATATTAGTACTATCAAGTGTGGTGAATTATGTAAATCTATGTGATGTCAATGTTTGCCTCAATAAATATGTTGCACCCGATACTCACCATGTATCTCAAGCTCTCATTAGGCATCGTTCCTAAAATAGGGAAGACTGTGTTGTTTCTATCTTTGGTTGGTCATTAGGATGGTTCTCAAATCGATTATATTGTGTCCTTACAAATTATTGATCCCTCGCTAGTGATGTTTCTAGGTAACGGTGTTATGTCTCTGAAGTGTGGTCCTATCATCTCCCCTAGTTACCACTCCTAACCTAACCAATGCGATAGGGTAAGGGCGGTACCGTCATAATAGGTTGAGTAACCAAGAATATATTCCATTCTTGGTAAAATATGTTATGTCGCCCCTATAGTTAATTTCAAGTATCAAAATATAAGGAATATTAATGAAACATTTTTAAGTTGTTTTTTTTCCTTAAAATTTATAGTCTCTTATAATTTCGGGACGATGTTCTCTAAAGTAGGGGAGATTGTAACATCCGCACTTTTCCGAATATAAAACCCGATCCGTTTTGAAACCATGAGATTTTGACGATTAACGAATTATTTGGAACCGGGAGAATTTTCAGGGTATTTATAAGCCTAAATAACGTTTTTCAATAACTTATAATGATTTTTCTAAATTGAAATACTTAATTAAAAAGAATTGGATCCAAATTGGACTCCTTAAATTGAAAACAAAGCGAATCTGCAGCTTTTACGCAATTTCGGTA
The DNA here is from genome assembly GCA_039602395.1 of Deinandra increscens subsp. villosa. Classification (NCBI taxonomy): domain Eukaryota; kingdom Viridiplantae; phylum Streptophyta; class Magnoliopsida; order Asterales; family Asteraceae; genus Deinandra; species Deinandra increscens. The sequence goes on along the minus strand of JBCNJP010000018.1, from coordinate 5,039,314 downwards.
CGCGATCCGTCGTTTACCGGGAATCTCGTGTTTGAGTATCGTAAGTCAAATTAGGCATATTTAGGAGTCTTATAATCATTTAAAATAGTTTCGGGTCTCCACTTGAGAACCAGTTTGTTTTCCAAGGTACTAGCCGAAACTGTTAGTACAGTCGCGACGAAGCAATCACTCGAGTATTACCTTGAAGGTGCTTGAAAGTGAGTAGAAAAAGAATAAAGAAGAAGTTATAATTTCTTAAAGAAGAATGAGAGAGATGAAGTAGGTGATCTTGAAGTATTAAGTGAGTTGAGATGTGTCTAGAAACCAAGGAATACCTTGGTATATATAGTGAACCGAAAGTGAAATTCCACCAAAGAATTTAATATTAAAACACTTACAACTGAATTCAAAGTTGAACAACCACATTTAAATTCAAAGATGAAACCTCTAACCTTTGAATTTAAAGCACAAACAACCAAGACCTAACACAAAACTTAAGGTCAAAGTTGAAACAACAACTTTATTATTTGTTTATTCCCAAAATTAAATTCTTAAAATAAAAATATTCCAACAAGTACGTTTTTTATTTATAACATTTTCACCAATACTAATCGAAATGTAAATGTTTTACTTTATCAGGCTTTGTGACATGGGATTTCAAAGTTTGACAACCTCTTTTAAGCTCGAAGCTTTACTCAAGTATGTTATTGATTTATAACCTTTTCACTTGTACTAATTGAATTGTATTCATTTTTATGTTTCGCGGTTTCTTACACAAGACTCCAAAGTTAGCCAACATTTTTCAAGCTTCAAACTTTTAATCAGATAAGTTCTTAATTTTAAATATTTTCACTAGTACTAATCAACTTGTATTTTTTTTTATCTTTTATCAATTTATTTTTTTATGTTTTAGATTATTATGCAGGGGACTCCAAAGCTGGTCAAGCTCTTTCAAGCTACAACCTTTTACTCTGAGTACTTTTTTAATAACATTTTCCATTCTACTAATCAGTAATCAGAGTGTACGTATTTGTTTTTCTTTTCAGGCTTTTGTGACATCTAAAGCCGGCCAACATCTTTCGAAGTTTGATGCTTTTAATCAGACACCTTCTTTATTTATAATCTTTTCATCAGTACTAATCGACTTACATATATATATATATATATATATATATATATATATATATATATTCTTTTATGGGTTTCTTACAAGGGACTGCAGGGCTTATTAACATCTTTAAAGATTAAAGCTTTTAATCAGGTATGTTATTGATTTATAACCTTTTCACTTATACTAATCAAATTGTATTCGTTTTTATGTTTTAGGCTATATTACACGAGACTCGAAAGCTGAACATAAAGACAAAAAGTAGGGCTCCAAAATATTGGGTCATACGCGGTCACCCACATTACACACTCTTAGAGTCTTTCATATTGTGTAGACATGCATGAAGCTCATGATAGCGTCTTCTGAATCGTATGAAATTGATAGAGCAAAAGATTTGATGAATTCCATAGGATTGTTTGTCGTGCTTCATATGACCCGTATGAGTATTTTCCACTTTATCATATGAGTTATATGACACTTAAGTAGAATGTCAAATAGTGTTTGTGCATAAAAACATGCAAGGCACTAGTAGTACTATATATTTAACGATAAGGAGAATATTTATGAATTATCTAAACCATTTTTTTTTTCGATTTCAAATGAGCTATCATTTTTCCAAATAATAATGAATTTGAATATCACAATCGAGGTTATATATTTTATAATATTCTATATTCTATTCTCGAAACATAGTCATGAGCAAACCTCGTTAATAATGAACCTAGTATCATTTGCACATCTCGATGATTGATTTAGGTTTTTTTTATATAAACTGAAAAAAACTTTAATATAATCTTATTTTTAAAGATAAAATGAGTTTTAACATTTAATAAAATGTCGAGAAAAGGACTATATAGTACCCGCTTTCAACGGGCCAAATTGCAACTTTCTGTTGGCAATTTTCTGATACGTAAGTTAATCAGCTGCCTACGGTATTTATTACATACGAGACCGGATTTATCATATTTGATAAGTTTTGCTTGTCGTTACATGCAAGACCCTAAAGTTTCACATATGAATATTGTGAAACATATACTTAGATACTTAAAAGGAACAATTAATTATGGTATTGTCTATAAGAGAGGTGGAAATCTTCCTACTCTAATAAACAATTACAACTCTTGACACATGTCAACACTAAATTTATTCTCACAAAAGTTTTCCCTCCCAAATCTACTCTTTAATAAATTCTTTTTAATCGGAAATTATATCCTATTTTATAATCATGTTATATTTTTATTTACTTATATTTATAGAATTATGACAATCACATATTAATTTTGATTGGAAATTATATCCTATTTTATAATCATGTTATATATTTATTTACTTATATTTATGGAATTATGACAATCACATATTAATTTGCATTTTATTTTCATTTAAAATTATTTTTTAAACTATTATTGGTTTATTTTAATACAATAACAACCGTACCCAGTAAATTCCACAAATAACATTGAGATACTATTAACAAGGTCTGAGGAGGGTTAGATGTAGGTAGACCTTACCCCTACCACAATGGATAGAGAGGACTGATTTTATTTTAATAAATATTTAAAAAACTTATAAATACCAATACACACTTATTCACCAATAAATGTTTATGTTGTATTTTTTAAATATACAAGTAGAGACATGATCTAAATATTATATTTTGATAAAGAGGGTAAAGTCACCAATACCATTATGAATTATAATTTTAGTTTTTTTTTGTAATACATTATTCCCGTAATAAGAATAATAAAAAGAGTATGCATGAACCCGGATAACCACTGTAAAACCTATCATGGGTATTTGATACTTTTCACTATTTCCTCCAAAACATGGGTACTTGATACTGGATGTGGTTTTCCACATTGTTAATGTTTTGCAGGAACCTGAAAAGTGGAAGAAGATAGAACAAGGCGGTATGGAGCTCATCATTGGAAATGGCAAAAGAGTCTCGGTCTTGGCTACCGGCATATATTCTCTTAAATGTCCTACCGGTCTTGTAGTTACTATAGATAACTGTTTATATGCTCCTGGATTGTCCAGAAACATTATTTCTTTCTCTTCCCTGTTTAAACAAGGTTTTAAGTACAAGTTTAATGGAAATTCCATTTTTACCTACTTTAACGATATCTATTATTTCGAGGCTAAACCTCGACATGGTATATATGAGATAATTATTCAAACGCACGATCAACTCTATCATGTTTCTAAACGAAACAAAGTTGATAACGATTCCTCGTTGTGGCAACATCGACTAGGTCACATAAGCAAGGCTCGCATCAAGAAGCTTCAAACTGCAGGGATTCTCGAATCCACTGATGCAGATACCTTCGGCAAATGCGAATCATGCTTATCTGGTAAACTAACCAAGTCACCCTTCACCCATGTTGGTGAAAGGGCTGAAGGTTTGTTAGGATTAATACACACTGATGTGTGTGGACCCTTTCGAACTGAAACGAAAAATCATGAACGCTATTTCGTGTCATTCATAGATGACTACAGCAGATATGCTTATGTCTATCTGATGAAACACAAGCACGAAACTTTTGACAAGTTCAAAGAGTTACAAAATGAAGTAGAAAATTAACTAAGTCAAACTATTAAAGTACTTCGATTAGATAGAGGTGGTGAGTATCTTAGCAATGAGTTCCTCGATCATCTCAAGGCTTGTGGAATTATTTCACAACCCACTCCTCCCGGTACACCACAGTTGAATGGTGTTAGTGAAAGGAGGAATCCAACCTTGTTAAACATGGTTCGATCGATGATGTGTAGGACTACCTTGTCCCACTCCTTTTGGGGTTATGCTCTCTTAACCACCGCTCGCCTAATAAATCTGGCACCAACCAAGAAAGTGGATAAGACCCCATATGAGATATGGCATTATTCTTCTCCTAATCTTTCTTACCTCAGGGTATGGGGATGCGAAGCGTATGTCACTAGCGAATCTGACAACAAGCTCGATCCTTGAGGTGAAAAGGTAATTTCATCGGATACTATTGTAATATTGGGTATTACTTTACCATCCTGATGGAAACTATGTTTCTATCAAAAGGAAGGGTAAGTTCATTGAGAAAGAGTTTCTCAACAGAGGAATAAATAGTGATCCAGTGGATCTCGAAGAAATTCGAGAAACACAAAACCCTAAGACGGTTGCTGGGTCTGACCGACAAATGGTTGTCGCACCATCAGACCAAAACACAAGCGTTCACAGGAGCGAAATGACACGCAGAGAACCTGATAGATACATCTGGAATCTAGAAGCTTCCGATGTCCTGTTAATAGCTGACTCAGATGACGAACCTACTGATTACAAAGCTACTGTGTCAGATCCTGAATCTGACAAATGGCTTGAGGCCATGAACACCAAGATGCAATCCATGCGTGATAATCAAGTATGGGACTTGATTGAGCTACCCCCGGTTCTCGGGCAGTAGGGAGCAAGTGGATCTTTAAAAGAAAAAACTGACATGCATGGAAATGTACAAACCTATAAGGCACGACTTGTTGCGAAAGGTTTCACTCAAACCCAAGGGATTGACTATGAAGAAACCCTCCTCGCATGTGGGCATGATCAAATCGATTAGGATATTGCTTGCCATAGCCGCATACTATGACTATGAGATATGGCAAATGGATGTCAAAACTGCTTTCCTGAACGGACAACTCACTGAGGATGTCTACATGGTTCAGCCTGATGGTTTTGTCGATCCTAAATATCCAAATAGGGTTTGCAAGCTGATTAAGTCCATTTATGGGCTTAAACAAGCATCTCGAAGGTGGAATATTCGCTTTGACCAGAAAGTCAAGGAGTTTGGCTTTGCTCAAAAAGAAGATGAGCCTTGTGTTTATAGAAAGGCAAGTGGGAGCGCTATATCAGTCATCATATTGTATGTGGATGATATACTGATCATATGAAATAACATACCCATGTTTAACGAGGTTAAGAAATGGCTTTCATCTTGTTTCGCTATGAAGGATCTTGGGGAAGCCGCTTTTATTCTGGGAATTAAGATTCACAGAGATCGATCGAAGCGGCTTTTGGGTCTCTGTCAAAGTACATTAACAAGACTATAGCACGGTTCAACATGAGCAACTCCAAGAAAGGAGTCGTCCCTATGACAAAGGGTGCTGTCTTGAACAAATCTCAATCTCCTCAAACGGAGAAGGAGATAAACCAAATGGCTTAAATTCCATTTGCTTCTCACTACGTCAAAAAGTGGCTTTGGC
>JBCNJP010000018.1:4942353-5033503 GCA_039602395.1 Deinandra increscens subsp. villosa | reverse complement strand
TATCACCAGACAAAAGAAAATTAACGTTTTTAAAAATAAAATAAAAAATAAACTTGCATGTAAAATTTGTATAAGTGGCACAAAAAATGATGATTATTAGAAATATATCAAGAATAAGGTCTAGAGTTCTAATAGAATGCTTTTAGATAGAAAGAATGGACTACTTAACTATGTTGCAGCTTCATACACTGATGACAAATTAGTATATGTTAATGAATAACCTTAGCAGTGAACTTATCATAGATCAAAATATTAATCAGTATTAAAAATGAAATTGAGCTGAATATACTTACATATAACTCCACATACAAAATTATCTGCAGAAACAGAAACCAAGAAAAAATGATGAAAATGTCAGCAGCTAGTCATAATGTACAAAGATACTTCATTGGTATGCATATGTTCTTTTTAAGTAATTAAGAAGCCAGCTATGACACTTGATAATGAAGTAAACTTACAGAAATGATTAGACGACCTGTGGTGCCAAATGCAGCCTGGCCAATATCTGGATACGTATCGAGGCCAGGTTGACTATCCAAACAGTATCGAAGGAGGATACCAGTGTAGAAAGAGAGAACACCGAAGACGAACAATAATAATAATCCAGACCATCCTCCTTCTTTGACTGCATAGGGAGTTGAAAGAATTCCTACTCCACAAAGAACATTTACACCTACACGAAATTATAACGAAAAAGATTATAAAACTATGTACAATGCCACGTAGATAAATGTTTGTCAGGAGAAAAGTTAGTAATGTTCGATAAATAAGCTTTTTTTGCTAAAATCAAGGACACAAGTGCAACTCTTTTTAGATCAGATCTAACAGAGTATTCACTGGCACTGACCAGTATGCTGTGAGAATTTAAATGTGTGGTCCAACAATGTGTGGTAGGTGAGAGTAGATCAAACTATGGACCAACCTTGTTTTGGTTAAATGCTCTATTGGGGACCAAAAATCATAGGGGGGCATCATACCAATTTTAATCAAATGGCAGAAGGACATGAATTGTATCAATAAAAAAATTGGGACCCTTCAGATTGGTTGACATGGAGTAAACCTAAGACAGAACTAGGACCAAAAATGTACACGCACTTATAAACATCCACATACTTCAACCTCCAACCATGAGTATGTAAAACTAGAAAGAATAACAACACATGAACATAAAAAGTTCGACTCCAATGCGTGACAAATATCTTTCGAGCAACCTTCAAGGGGTGGCATAGTGGTAAGCGATTGAGTCCCTCTAGGAAGTTCTCTAGTTCGAATCCAACTTCCACCGGTTTTCTGCCTTTAATCCCCTTGAAGGTCACCTTGCCCATGCAAGCTGTGTTTTCCATAATCCCATTGGTTAGTAGGGAATTGGTGGGGTCACTTGAGGGTTTTACGGTAACAGGTTCTCAAGGTTACCATATGAATATTTGTGTAAACATCAAGGTGCTCTGTATGCACGCAAAGCATACCGTTATGCAGTTTCTGCTGGACTGTATGTTTCACGTATGTACTAAAAATGGGTCTCCCTGAAATCAGAAAACAGAAAGATTTTCATGTTGCATACCATTAAGCACAGATTGACCATATGAGCTCTGCCTAGAAAGAGGAAGCTCATGTGAAGCCTTAGAAGATTTCTGATAAGGTGGTAACTTCTTGGCAGACGATCCACGTGGAGGAAGAAGCGAGTGAGAACTACGTCTTTCTTGTGGTTGCTGGTTGTCTGTTGTTTGTGGCAAAAAAGGTTTGCTCAAACTTGGGAGTATCTCAGGAGTATGCCTTCTTGTCAGAGATGATGACAGGAATGAACTGCCTAATCGAGACAGCGTGGGAGTCCCCAGAAAGTTGAGGCTCGGTGATGGTACACTACTGTACAGATCAATGGATTGCCTGAAAAATCATAGATAAGTAATCATTAAATGCTTTCTTTTGTAACAAAACGATATGAATAATATGATTAGCCCTTTAAGTACATAATTTATTAATCTGTAACAGGTCTTACTAAGTTCAGATTGATTATTGATTTGTGTTACAAAAAAGTTGCAGAATTCAAATGGATCTACAAAAGTTAAAGGTATGCCATATAAATGGATAAACCTTGAAAGAACTTAGAAAAAAGTGAGACATGCCAGAAAAATAGGAATCAATATTCATACATATGTTATGTACCTACTTTTAGCCAAAGAAGAACTTAAAGAGAACCCATAAAAGTGATGATCCTTGAATCAGTGAGAGAAAAGGGATGGGGACATGCCTGTAACTTTGAGGCCAGGACGGGTTTAAGGAATTAGGTTTGCTCTGGCGTTGAGCGTTATCATCGGAATCATTTGAGAATTCCGATTCATTCCCATCATCTTCCCCTCCAACTGAATCCACATCCACATCTTCATCACTCTCAATGTAAAAAGCTTGCTCTGATTCTGAATTCCTCATTTTGTCTCAAACTTTTTCGTTTTCAGATCTCTACAACTTCAAACATAAAAAAGTTTATTTCGTGTAAAATAAATTTTACTACCGATTGTGTATGATCATGTAAAATTAAATGGTGAACTGAATCCGCATCAATGGGGATAAAATTATGAGCATACACATATGAAGCACGCAGAAATAGGCATGATATCAGACGCAAATTTCGTTGAAAGTTATACGCAGATTTTTCAGGAAATCGTACATTCAAGTATTGACTCCGCAAAATCGGGATCAAAATTGAAAAGAGAATCGAATTTTGAAACTGAAGTACTGAACTCACCGATTGAGTCCACAAATTAACGCAATTGTTAAAAAAAACAAACAAAATCTAGATAAAACTATGCGAAAACATAATAACAAATCTCGCTAACCTGATTGGTTTTAGTATTAAGATCAGAATGACGTTCGAAACTAGAGTAAGAACTGAGACTAAACCGCACCAGAATTTCGACGCGAATATCGTGATTAAGATTGTGCGGCTATATATCATAAGCATTTTACATTATTTGAACAAAATCAGTAAGAACTTTCCCTCATTCGATAAGTAATTCACGAGAATAGATCCTCTAAACGATTCACAACCTTTATAGCGATCTAATCAGCTAAAAAACATGAATCTAGAGCGAGAAAAACGGAGCCGTTGATGTTTACCGTATGATGCAGAGAAACAGAGCTTCAAGTCAGAGAAAAAAGCTTAAGAACTGATTGTTCTGTTTCTTCTTCCTTCGTTTTGTTCCGGTGATGATGATTTGCTCTGCTGAATCTGCATGTCATTTATAGTAGCAGGACCATTGTTGTCCCCTAAATCTCTTTCACTCTCTCTCTCTTTCTCATACACAGAGTTGTGGTTCTCTGATCTCTCTCTCACTCATGTGATAAATAATAGCTAAGCTGCTAGCTAACGGAGAAGAAGACAAGATGCGTACCTTATTTGTGATTGGTGAGTCTTTTGTTTTTCAGTATACATTTTGACTAGTAGTAAATGAGTGGCCACGTTACAACTTACAACTTTATTTCATAATTAAAAAATGTATAAAGTTCACGCAGTGAAACACCACCTTCATTAGCAAGAATGACGATGTGAAAGTCCGGGTATAAATTCGTAGCCATTTTTTTCTAAAGATCCCGGTATAAATTGGAACGAAAATAAACCTGTTTTTTTTCTAAATATTTTTTTTTATCTTGCGAGCGCTTTTTATACGTTTTTTGTCCCGTAAGATGTACGCGCTTTATCATATTTTATTTGATTAAAACAACAATATAAGTTTTAATTAAACCATATTTATTCGGTATAAACTACATTAAAGTGTTTTAAGAATCAAATTCCTCATCAATATGTGTGAGTGTGACTTAAGTTTTAAAAACCGGTTTATTTAGCGGTCCGGTTTCGGGTTTCGGCCGTTTGAACTCTAAAAACGTCGGGTCAAAATTAATTTGAAATTAGGCTAAACTGGACGCACCCAAACCGACTTAGCCTCTGGTCATCAGTTCAACCGGTTCAATACGAGTTTTAAAACATTAAACAAACATCATGAATATGGAAACATAGCTTCCTTTGAAAGGCATAGTAACAAAAAAAAGAAAACATAAATTGCAGCATCTAAGTCAATCAATTACGTATCTGTCACACCCCGAGAATGGCTGAATGTGGGCATGTGACTGATTTGGCATCATGGTCATGGTTATGAATGATTGACATCTAAGTGAATGTTTAGAAAAGTCATTTGTCTTTCAAAAACATAATTCTTAAACATTTATTTAAATATTTAAAACAGTGGCAGCGGAAAATAGTAGTGGAAGTACATGTTAAGTTTCAAAAAACAATGATATGAGATTTTAAATCATGACAACCCTAAGGTGTAATGTGACTAAATCTCCCAAGTGAAATGCATGAACACACGGCAAGCAGACCATGATATGAGACAAGCAGGATCTATGTAGAAAGACATTGAATTGCATCCTTAATCACCTGAGAATTCAAGAAATTTAAAAAGTCAACAGAATTGTTGGTGAGTTCACAGGTTTGATGACTCATGAAAATGTTTGAACAATGTTTGAATCAGTGTTTGAAACAATGTTTGAAATGTTTGGCCGTCATGATATTATTTTTGTTGACTCTGATGTTGTAAAGATCAAGCATGAACCTTGAATTCAAAACTAACCGTTTACCCACTCCTGGTGTTCAACCCCATGTACACCGAATGACCAGTATAACTAATGTACCCCTTGACTATTTCCGTGGAGTCAGGACTGGAGCGACCAAGTCGGGGCAGGGTCGTCAACCCAAATAGATCTATTCACAAGCTATCGTTTCGAATGAACTAATTGAATTCAATTATTAGTGGGACTTAGGCATATAACATGAATCAACATGAATACACAGATTGGGGTTTATGAAAAGAACATGCAATCAGTACGTCTTACAGAAATCATAATATCAGACAAAATGAAATTTGAAAGGCATTCATTGAATTCTCCCCCATAATTTGAAAACAGAAAAGTAAAAGGGGCCGTGAAACTCACTTGATATGAAGATGGTCTGACAGATATGAATTGAATGAAGTAGCCTAGTAAGCGTCTACAATGTAATATTAAGACGTCTTAGGGGTCTGGCTATATGGGTTAGTGAATACGTCACCCAATGTTCAAGTTTAAGTCTCGACTGTTATTACCCGATGACAGTGATAGAAATCCTAGAATATTATTTATTGGCTAATAAATAATATTGAAGTTGATGGAATTCATTATTTATTTGAATAAATAAACAATAATTGAACTTTCGCGTTTGAAATATATATTGAATAATATATGTTATTTTATATAAATCGTCACGAATATTTAATTTATTAAATATTTATAAGGTTTTGAACCTCTTTAAGTTAATAAATAAAATCTTTCATTTATTAAGGTTCGAACGCGCGTAGTATACCGCGCGTCAATACACGGTATTTTTCGCGTTTTATGAAAAGAATTTTGACACTTGAAAATATGTCCACGTGTACGAAGAAATGTTTCCAAAATTATAAGAAGTTATATTTTGGTAAAATTAAGTGTCGGTTTGTCCGGTAGTTAGCTGGTTTCACCGGTTGGACCGTTTTGACTTGTTTTATGTCTTTTTAAGTTTCCTTAACACTTAGGATTTGTTAATAGGCTTGTTTTAATGTGGTTTAGGGTCTTAAGTTGCCAAGTGTGCCGGTGGAAGTTTAACTTGTAAAAATTGGCATTTTCGGGTTACCGAAAGTTACAGCTTTGGTCCGGTTCACTTCTAAAACATGTTTTTCCATTTTTGAACTTTAGGAAACATTTTTACATGTCAAAATAAGCATGTTTTATGTTCTGGACCAGATTCAATTCTTGTTCAAAAATAAGTTATATTTTCCGTTGCAAAGTCGTATTACGGTATCCGATTGTTCCGTTTTCAAGTGTTTGACTTCCCGAATCACTTTGTAAGTTTAGAAAATAATCTTGGAAGCCCTAAATCATATGTTACAAGTCCTAAGTGGTCATTTGTTGGTCAAAAGGGTTTTTACTTAATTTTCATGAAAATATAAATGGCATTTTTGTCATAAAACTCCCAAGTTTACATTTGATTGAAGTTTCATGGTTAAATCTTAAATCAACACTTTTATGGGCTCAAAATCATCCTAAGATAAGTTTGGTTTCAGTTTTGGGGTCAAAACTATAAGTGTTTTCAAGATGGTAAAAATGTATATTTTTCCAAAGTGACAACAGTTTTTATGACACGTAGAATTGTGTGTCATCTCTGGTCAGTTTTGTACATCATATATTTTCCATGAAATCCAATTTCCAAACATTTTTTTATGTATTTCCATCAAATTAAACAAACTAAAACATTCAAAACTTATATCATGCCATGATTTATAAGTTTTTGTCACCATTTATGAAACTTTTTAACATAAGTATACATGTTATGTTAACATTTTCTAAGAACTTGTTTCAAACAATATTTCTAGTTTTCCATCAAAGTACATAATGCTACTAACATATTAGTTTGCTAGTAATCATCTAACAACACAATCAAGACTTAGTCAAGAACATGAGTTTGTGACATATAAGTATGAAAGATTTATAGAAAAATAAGCAAAGAAAGTAAGTTTCCTCACTTAGAGTCTTCCGGATCGGTAATGACGATAATGGGTTGTTGAACTAAGCTTCCGGTTAAGCTCCAAACCCACCCTTGATCTTTGATTTGGACGATGACAATGAAAGGATGAAAGAATCATCAAGAGTTTTGTCAAGAAAAGCAAAAGGTTAAAAAAAAGTTGTTTATGAAAGAAATCAAGAAGGAAGTTGAAGAAAAATGATGGAATAGTTGTTAGAGATGATTTACCTTGATCAAAGAAAGGTTTAAGAACTTAGATTGAGTGGTGGTTGATGGTGAAAGATGGTGGTGGTGGCGGTTCTAAGGAGGGCCGAGAGCAAAGAGAGAGTGAGGGAAACTAGAGAGAAAATATGGGTTTCTCTTGAATGGCTAATGGTGAAATGTAGGTCTTAAGTGGTTATATGAAGTGGTCTAGTGGGCTTGGGTTGCGGCTCAATGAACCGAGAGAGGGAGGTGGTTCGGTGGTGGTTTGAACCGTAAACAAGAAGAAAGAAGAGGAGAAGTGAACCAAGGATTGAACTCTCTTGTATTTGTGGTTGAGAAATGGAGAAAAGTGGGGTGTTTGTGGGTGATGGAAACCGTTCACAAGGAGGGAGGGAGGGGGAACAAGTTGACAAAATTTGTCTTCATTTGAAATGGTTATTAGTATTAACCATTGGTTACTAGATCTTGTCTAGTACTAACCCAACATTTATGCTACAAATCTTGAAGACATGGAAGAGGTTAAAGAGTTTAACCCATGAACATTGTTTGGCATCTAGGTTACAAAGAGATTTACGCAGGTGCTCATTGGGTGTAACACTAACAAGTATTTAGGAATAGTTTGGTTACTTGGACAATTAGTTAAGGGTTTTGGTTTGGGAAGGTTAATGGACCGGTTGAGAAAAGAAAAAAAAAGTTAATAATAAATAAAACGAAATGGTGATGATGGGGTTCGAACTCGGGAATGGAACGAGAGAAAGAGGGAGGGTGATGGACCGTGGGTTCGAACCCGGGAAAAGAAAAAGAAAAGAATTGGGCCGGGTTATCGGGCCGAGAGGGAATGGGCCGGAAGACGGGCCGAAGGAAAAAAAAAGAAAAGAAAAGGGAAAGAGATTTGGGCCGGTAGGCCCAATGGGCTCCTCGGTAGGCCCATTGTTTGAAATGAATTGTCGTTTGAATGAACGTTATGTTTGGATTACGTCGGATACAACGTAATAGTTTTGAATTTGACGTTTGAATCTAACCGAATGTTAAGATTTTTTTTTTTGTCGTGGTGAAATAATGTTTTGAATAAAACGAATGTAAACTTTTGTTTTGAATGAAATGAATTCGTCGTTTGAAACAACGACTCGTGTTGAACACGTTACGACGTAACGTAATGTTATGAAAAATATAAAATGAATATTTTATATTTTTATTATTGAAGTTCCATCCTGAATTGACACGGAACTTGAAGTTGATTTCCACTACGGGTAAATGTTGTCGGACCTAATTGTCTATGTTCGCACGTAAGTTCACCTAATTTAAATAAATTAAGCCTAATGCACATAGATAATCAAATAATTGCACATTAATATAATAATAAAGTTAACCTGGAATATACGGGTTGTCACATACTCCCCCGGTTAGAGAAATTTCGTCCCGAAATTTAGTCTTGAACACCGGAGTTAGCATCATTGGCAAAGACATACAGATACTTTTAATGCATTTGATCTTCTCGTTCCCATGTGTATTCATGACCTCGACATGAGTCCAAGGAACTGTCACAATAGGGTTTCCGACGTTGCTTTAATCGCTTAACCTCACGGTCGCGGATTTCAGTAGGAGCCTTGATAAAACGAAGACGATCGTCAATCTCTATCTCGTCCATAGGAATGACAACAGATTCGTCAGACAGACACTTTTTGAAGTTGCTGACGTGAAATGCATCGTGAACTTTTCTAAGTTCAGGCGGCAACTGAAGATGTTATGCTACTGGTCTAATCTTTTCAATGAATTCAAAGAGACCAATGTAGCGAGGGTTTTACTTATCACGCTTTCCAAAACGAATAACACCTCCCCATGGTGCTACTTTCTGAAGCAAATAACACCTTTCAAGGATCGCGTGATCCAAGGATTGCCACGGGTATACGAATGGAGTGGAGTTGATAGGCCATCAATATTAGTCCTTATATGGAGATGAGCGTTAGTCATTCAGATGTATAGGATTCTTAATTAGAAGTTCTAGGCTAGGCATACTTACTCACGCAATAAGTTCCACCAGGATTTTCATGCAGTCCAGATTACAATTATGTGTGCACCCACAATTGTGATTCGCCTTGCATGATCAGCCTAGGTTTCACCTATTCTGAGTTTTCTGCTCTTGTTAGAACATGGAATGTGTCGGGGACACTGTTAAGCTCATGAGATAACTTAGGCCAATTAGCTACCGGTCATTTTCTTACTAGCATATCGAAAGTTCCAGATCACATTAGTGACAGGAATGCGGCTTTGAATTTTAGTGTGATAGCTGTTATTATAAGATAACTTACCTAATGATAGATGGTCATCCGAACCATTACCAAAATCAATCACACAGGCACAAAACGTGTCCTAAAGGGTTTGAATTGTTCTCTCGCTTTGACCATCCATTTGTGGATGATAGGTTGTACTTATGTCGATACGAGTACCCGAAGCTTTCCGAAGAGATTTCCAAAATATAGCAGTAAAACGAATATCTCGATCAGAGATGATAGAGACAGGTACTTCGTGGCGAGATACCATTTCCTTCATGTGGATTTTGGTAGGTTGCTCGGTGGTATAGAATTCCTGGATATGTAGGAAGTGAGCAGACTTACTCAAGCGGTCTACGATTACCCCAATCACATTATTTTTGAATTGGGTCCTTGGAGAATTGGTAATGAAATTTATGGAGATTTCTTCCCATTTCTATTACGGGGTTTTCGGTTGAATGAGTAAACCAGAGGGCTGTTAGTATTAAGCTTTGACCTTTGCGCAAGTCAGGCACTTACCAACGTATGTGGTAATTTCAGGCTTCGTCTTAGGCCACCAATACAACTCTTTGAAACCATAATCCCTCTTATCCGGACCGGGATGAATAGAATACCTAGACCTATGGGATTCATCTAGGACAAATTTCTTTACAGAACCGAAATGTGGCATCCAGAGTCTGGCCTTAGAGTAGAATGTAACGCCAGGATTTTTGACTAAGGAAGGTTAGGTTAGATTGGATGGTCAGTCCAAGGGCATGAACACGAAGAGGTTTTAATCGATCCTTCCTGCTTAATGTGTCGGCGACTACACTAGCTTTACCGGGATGGTAACGGATTTCACAATCATAATCGTTGTGTAGTTCTACCCAACGACGTTGTCTCATGTTAAGCTCTTTTCAATTGAATATGTGCTGAAGACTTTTGTGGTCAATGTATATCGTACACTTTGTACCATAAAGGTAATGTCTCCAGATCTTTAGAGCAAAACAACAGTTTCGAGTTCGAGATTGTGAGTCGAGTAATTCCTTTTATGAGGTTTCATTTGATGGGGGACATAGACGATGATTTTATCTCATTGCATAAGCACACATCCTAATCTTTAGCGGGATGCGTTGTAGTTTACTACAAAATCATTCGTTCCTTCAGGAAAGGGACAAAATTGGTTCATTATGCAACCTCTGCTTTAACCATTGAAAGGCAGCCTCAACTTTAGAATCCAAGACAGACTTCTTATCTTTTAGGGTGAGAGCAGTCAACAGTTGATCTATCTTAAAAAGTTTTCGATAAACCTTCGATAGCAACCAGCAAGACCTAAGTATTGACGAATTTTAGATGGAGTGGATCAAGATATCGTCGATGAACACAATAACAAAATTGTCCAAGTATGGCTTGCACAATTAATTCACCAAGTCTATGAATACGGCTGGTGCGTTTGTCAAGCCAGACGACATTTCTAAAAACTCATATTGACTATAACGAATTCTGAAAGCAGTCTTCGCAATGACTACTTCACGAACTCTCAACTGATGATAACCGGACCGCAGATCAATCCTTGAATAATAGCTTGATCCTTGAGGCTGGTCGAACGGGTAGTCGATCCTTGGAAATGGATAACGGTTCTTCATAGTCAACTTGTTCAGCTCGCGATAGTCGATACACATGCGAAAAAAAATTCCATCTTTCTTTTTAACGAAAGAACAGGAGAACCCCAGGGGAGCGACTGGGTCGAATGAATCCTTTATCCAATAATTCTTGCAACTGATTGGACAATTCCTGTATTGCAGGAGAGGTATGGCGATAGGGAGAACGGGCTACAGGGGCAGCACCTGGAACAAGATCGATTTGAGACTTTACTTGCCTAGCCGGTGGCAGTCCTAGCAAGTCTTCGGGAAATACTTCAAGAAATTAGTGGCGATGCGAACATCCTTCAGTGACTTCTCTTTTGATTCCTTCTTGCGACGTGTGCCAAGATGGCATGACGTCCCTTACGAAGATATCTACGAGTTCTCACACAGGATACATTGTCTAGCTTGGCCCCACTCTTATCACCTTGGATGACTAGAGTTTCACCATTTTCCAATGGGATCTTGACTTGCTTGGGATAACAAACCATTTCCGCACGGTTTCTTGACAACCAATCCATGCCAATTACGATGTCATACTTCCCAAGTCAATGGGCCACAAGTCAATGCTAAACGAATAATCGGAAAGACGCAAAGAGCAATTTTGGGTAAACCTTGTCGGTTTCAATTAAACTACCATCTGCTAGTTCTACGGAGTACTTAGTGTCTAACGCACTTGGGGGTGATTTTAAAGGCAAAAGTCAGTGGACACAAAGCTTTTCTCGGCTCCAGTATCAAACCAAAACAGAGGCATAATAATCGTTAAGGATGAACGTACCGGTGACAGTATTTGGGTCCTGTCAGGCTTCTCCAGCATTCATCACCAAGGTTCTTCCACGGGCAGTTCCAACAGCTTGATTTTTCTTTGGACGATTGATTCTTTATGCGTCTAACAGCTCCACAACCGTAACAGGTTTTGGAAGGGCAGTCTCTGACCATGTGACTTTTCGTCTTGCAGTTGTTACAGTACACGAGACTGCAATCCTGGGCATGGTGAAAGTTACATTTTGAACACAGTGGCAGGTTCCCTGTGTAGCCAGACTTCTTTGTTTCTTGAACAGAAGCAAAGGCAACAAAAACCTCGATTGGTTCAAGGGCTTTTTCAGGTTGCTTCTCTAGTCGCTTCTCAGAATTCTCCTTGACATGATGATCGCGCTTTCGTTTACAGTCAAATTTATTTCCAGAAGAAGAAGAACGAACATTAACAGCAAGCTTTGAATCAGAAGTCTTCCTAGCAAAGGATGCACCTTGGCTTGTAGCCTGGTAAGTCAGACTATGTGCCAGACGAACGGCGCTTTGCAGAGTGGTTCGGTTGGAAGACATCACATCCACTTGAACATTGGGAGTCCTAATGCGCAAATTTTCTTGTACAATGGTATCATCATTGTAGGACAGGGATGGGCGAGTTCATGAAAACGCTTAGTGTAGCTAGTAATGTTAGATCTGTTCATTGTAAGTCCCAAAACTCAACTTCCAGTCCTCTGAAGTTCTTTCCGTGGGAAATACTCGTCTCTTAAAAGTTGCCTAAACTCATCCCTTGGCATAGCATAGGTTAAATCAGTTCCAACAGATTCAGCATGTGAATTCCACCATATGGGAGCACCGTCCATGAACGTGCAGGCAGAACATTTAACATTGGAATGATCAGGGCAAATGCTGATGCGGAAAACATATATAGTCTTTTCAACCCATGAATAAGGTCTATGGCACCCTCAGTATCCTTGAAGTTGATGGGCTTACAGTTCATAAAGTCCTTGTAGTACATTCTCGGGCACCACTAGGAGAACCCTCGTGGTGTCCTCCAGCAGCACGGGCAGCTTCATTAGAGGCTATAGCATCAGCGATGCGCTGGGCGACTAGAACCTCGATTTGTAGCGTTCAAAGGGACAGGTGGAGGTGAGGGAGCTCGATTGTTCAACGGTGAACAGCAGAATGGTCTCCTCCACAGCTAGCATACGTCTCTCAAAAGACTTCATCGTTAGCATACATGTAGTGACAGCACTGAAGACATCAGTCATGTTGGCGTGCAACAAATCTATAGTGTAGCCATCAGCAGTAGATTGATCCTCGATCGCAGAGAGTCGTGACTCGAGAGTCTGAATAGTATCATATGCCAGCAAGGAACGAGGCTCGGAAATCACACGACGAATGGCGTCATAGTGATCGGTCAAACGAGACTGAATCAAAACAAGATCAGGCAGAAGAACGGGAATGACATCTAGAATAGTGGAAATGCGAGCAGTAACAGAGACGAAGGACTCTCCGATTTCGTGAATGGATGGAACAACTGGTGGATTAGATATGCACTGTCCTTTTGGGGTAGGCTCGTCAACAGGGGTTGAAGTCACGGGACGACAATGAATAGCAGACGTCCTTGGTGTGAACTTAAGCCTAGGACCTACTGGACCAAAACGGTACGAACAGTGAGATGATGTCGGGTCAGAAGAAGAATGGTCAACGACACCGAAAGACGGAATAGGCTCAGGAATGTTAGGAATTAAAATAATGGGATCAGGAATGGAATTAATAGCTATAAGAGGGAAGCATGTAGCAGGAACGGGCTTAATGGGGTCGTCATTGATCTCGTCGTCAGACGTGATAGGATCCCACATGCTCCTGGGCGAAGGTAGACGAGGTGAGTGGTCCTGAACTGGTGCGGTCTCTGGGACAGGAGTCGACGGTGTATACTCCGGTGAACCAGGTACGTAGTCAGATGAAGATAGTGCGTAATTAGGCTCTGGCTCAGAGTCCGATGGTATCATGATAATCTCCTTGTTTGCCATGATGTGATGATTCCAAGTTATAACAATAATATATAATAATATATCAGGCAACTATCTTAGAAAATAAGGCATAACAGTTTGCAGGTTAGCACACATACAAGGCAATGCATGAATGCACACACACGAATGAATGATGCAGAACTTAGGTTATAGACTAAGTGCAGACCGATGCATCCTAATTCACTATAACCATGGCTCTGATACCACGTCTGTCACACCCCGAGAATGGCTGAATGTGGGCATGTGACTGATTTGGCATCATGGTCATGGTTATGAATGATTGACATCTAAGTGAATGTTTAGAAAAGTCATTTGTCTTTCAAAAACATAATTCTTAAACATTTATTTAAATATTTAAAACAGTGGCATCGGAAAATAGTAGTGGAAGTACATGTTAAGTTTCAAAAGACAATGATATGAGATTTTAAATCATGACAACCCTAAGGTGTAATGTGACTAAATCTCCCAAGTGAAATGCATGAACACACGGTAAGCAGACCATGATATGAGACAAGCAGGATCTATGTAGAAAGACATTGAATTGCATCCTTAATCACCTGAGAATTCAAGAAATTTAAAAAGTCAACAGAATTGTTGGTGAGTTCACAGGTTTGATGACTCATGAAAATGTTTGAACAATGTTTGAATCAGTGTTTGAAACAATGTTTGAAATGTTTGGCCGTCATGATATTATTTTTGTTGACTCTGATGTTGTAAAGATCAAGCATGAACCTTGAATTCAAAACTAACCGTTTACCCACTCCTGGTGTCCAACCCCATGTACACCGAATGACCAGTATAACTAATGTACCCCTTGACTATTTCCGTGGAGTCAGGACTGGAGCGACCAAGTCGGGGCAGGGTCGTCAACCCAAATAGATCTATTCACAAGCTATCGTTTCGAATGAACTAATTGAATTCAATTAATAGTGGGACTTAGGCATATAACATGAATCAACATGAATACACAGATTGGGGTTTATGAAAAGAACATGCAATCAGTACGTCTTACAGAAATCATAATATCAGACAAAATGAAATTTGAAAGGCATTCATTGAATTCTCCCCCATAATTTGAAAACCGAAAAGTAAAAGGGGCCGTGAAACTCACTTGATATGAAAATGGTCTGACAGATATGAATTGAATGAAGTAGCCTAGCAAGCGTCTACAATGTAATATTAAGACGTCTTAGGGGTCTGGCTATATGGGTTAGTGAATACGTCACCCAATGTTCAAGGTTAAGTCTCGACTGTTATTACCCGATGACATTGATGGAAATCCTAGAATATTATTTATTGGGTAATAAATAATATTGAAGTTGATGGAATTCATTATTTATTTGAATAAATAAACAATAATTGAATTTTCGCGTTTAAAATATATATTGAATAATATATGTTATTTTATATAAATCGTCACGAATATTTAATTTATTAAATATTTATAAGGTTTTGAACCTCTTTAAGTTAATAAATAAAATCTTTCATTTATTAAGGTTCGAACGCGCGTAGTATACCGCGCGTCAATACACGGTATTTTTCGCGTTTTATGAAAAGAATTTTGACACTTGAAAATATGTCCACGTGTACGAAGAAATGTTTCCAAAATTATAAGAAGTTATATTTTGGTAAAATTAAGTGTCGGTTTGTCCGGTAGTTAGCTGGTTTCACCGGTTGGACCGTTTTGACTTGTTTTATGCCTTTTTAAGTTTCCTTAACACTTAGGATTTGTTAATAGGCTTGTTTTAATGTGGTTTAGGGTCTTAAGTTTCCAAGTGTGCCGGTGGAAGTTTAACTTGTAAAAATTGGCATTTTCGGGTTACCGAAAGTTACAGCTTTGGTCCGGTTCACTTCTAAAACATGTTTTTCCATTTTTGAACTTTAGGAAACATTTTTACATGTCAAAATAAGCATGTTTTATGTTCTGGACCAGATTCAATTCTTGTTCAAAAATAAGTTATATTTTCTGTTGCAAAGTCGTATTACGGTATCCGATTGTTCTGTTTTCAAGTGTTTGACTTCCCGAATCACTTTGTAAGTTTAGAAAATAATCTTGGCAGCCCTAAATCATATGTTACAAGTCCTAAGTGGTCAGTTGTTGGTCAAAAGGGTTTTTACTTAATTTTCATGAAAATATAAATGGCATTTTTGTCATAAAACTCCCAAGTTTACATTTGATTGAAGTTTCATGGTTAAATCTTAAATAAACACTTTTATAGGCTCAAAATCATCCTAAGATAAGTTTGGTTTCAGTTTTGAGGTCAAAACTATAAGTGTTTTCAAGATGGTAAAAATGTATATTTTTCCAAAGTGACAACAGTTTTTATGACACGTAGAATTGTGTGTCATCTCTGGTCAGTTTTGTACATCATATATTTTCCATGAAATCCAATTTCCAAACATTTTGTTTATGTATTTCCATCAAATTAAACAAACTAAAACATTCAAAACTTATATCATGCCATGATTTATAAGTTTTTGTCACCATTTATGAAACTTTTTAACATAAGTATACATGTTATGTTAACATTTTCTAAGAACTTGTTTCAAACAATATTTCTAGTTTTCCATCAAAGTACATAATGCTACTAACATATTAGTTTGCTAGTAATCATCTAACAACACAATCAAGACTTAGTCAAGAACATGAGTTTGTGACATATAAGTATGAAAGATTTATAGAAAAATAAGCAAAGAAAGTAAGTTTCCTCACTTAGAGTCTTCCGGATCGGTAATGACGATAATGGGTTGTTGAACTAAGCTTCCGGTTAAGCTCCAAACCCACCCTTGATCTTTGATTTGGACGATGACAATGAAAGGATGAAAGAATCATCAAGAGTTTTGTCAAGAAAAGCAAAAGGTTAAAAAAAAGTTGTTTATGAAAGAAATCAAGAAGGAAGTTGAAGAAAAATGATGGAATAGTTGTTAGAGATGATTTACCTTGATCAAAGAAAGGTTTAAGAACTTAGATTGAGTGGTGGTTGATGGTGAAAGATGGTGGTGGTGGCGGTTCTAAGGAGGGCCGAGAGCAAAGAGAGAGTGAGGGAAACTAGAGAGAAAATATGGGTTTCTCTTGAATGGCTAATGGTGAAATGTAGGTCTTAAGTGGTTATATGAAGTGGTCTAGTGGGCTTGGGTTGCGGCTCAATGAACCGAGAGAGGGAGGTGGTTCGGTGGTGGTTTGAACCGTAAACAAGAAGAAAGAAGAGGAGAAGTGAACCAAGGATTGAACTCTCTTGTATTTGTGGTTGAGAAATGGAGAAAAGTGGGGTGTTTGTGGGTGATGGAAACCGTTCACAAGGAAGGAGGGGGGGTGGACAGGGGGGGACGCAGGGAAAAAAATCAGGGGTAGCGTTAAAAAAAATATTTGTAGGGACTAACGGGGGTTCGGGGGCAGCGCTCCCGAAATTTTTTTTTTAGGTAATTAACGGGCTTTTAATCATATTTTCAAGGGGCTTTCGATCATATTTTTAGGTAAAAACCATAAAATTTCTTCCAGGGGTCGCGAAAAATTCGTTTCAGGGGTCGCGAAAAACCGAAAACCTAAAAAAAAAAATTGCACGTCGAGGTAAAAGTTCAGGGGCAGCGGACGCTACCCCTGGGCATAGTGTAAGTCCGCCCCTGGAGGGGGAACAAGTTGACAAAATTTGTCTTCATTTGAAATGGTTATTAGTATTAACCATTGGTTACTAGATCTTGTCTAGTACTAACCCAACATTTATGCTACAAATCTTGAAGACATGGAAGAGGTTAAAGAGTTTAACCCATGAACATTGTTTGGCATCTAGGTTACAAAGAGATTTAGGCATGTGCTCATTGGGTGTAACACTAACAAGTATTTAGGAATAGTTTGGTTACTTGGACAATTAGTTAAGGGTTTTGGTTTGGGAAGGTTAATGGACCGGTTGAGAAAAGAAAAAAAAATTAATAATAAATAAAACGAAATGGTGATGATGGGGTTCGAACTCGGGAATGGAACGAGAGAAAGAGGGAGGGTGATGGACCGTGGGTTCGAACCCGGGAAAAGAAAAAGAAAAGAATTGGGCCGGGTTATCGGGCCGAGAGGGAATGGGCCGGAAGACGGGCCGAAGGAAAAAAAAAGAAAAGAAAAGGGAAAGAGATTTGGGCCGGTAGGCCCATTGGGCTCCTCGGTCGAACCGGGTCTCGGGTCGGGTCGGGTTGAGTCCGATTTGATCCGACGAGTCCAACGACACTTCGTTTGAGTCAAAAGGATAAACGAGTGAAAAGTCGGTTTTTGACTCGAGAACGGATGATTTATATATAAATATAAATCAATAAAAATAAATAAATGAATAAGCGTCGCGTTTAATTTTTGAATGAACGGGAATGTCACATGTCTCGATTGTTTGTCGTTTTGATTATGCACAATGACGTACTAAAGTTTAGAAATAAAAATTTCGCTCAACATGAGCGTTTATTGTTTGAAGTTTTGATGACAACGTTTAATATTTGTTTTGGTGAAAATATAATATAGTTTGGATTGAAATAGTTTTAGGTATAAAACTAATTATTGTTTGAAATGAATTGTCGTTTGAATGAACGTTATGTTTGGATTACGTCGGATACAACGTAATAGTTTTGAATTTGACGTTTGAATCTAACCGAATGTTAAGATTTTTTTTTTTTTTTTGTCGTGGTGAAATAATGTTTTGAATAAAACGAATGTAAACTTTTGTTTTGAATGAAATGAATTCGTCGTTTGAAACAACGACTCGTGTTGAACACGTTACGACGTAACGTAATGTTATGAAAAATATAAAATGAATATTTTATATTTTTATTATTGAAGTTCCATCCTGAATTGACACGGAACTTGAAGTTGATTTCCACTACGGGTAAATGTTGTCGGACCTAATTGTCTATGTTCACACGTAAGTTCACCTAATTTAAATAAATTAAGCCTAATGCACATAGATAATCAGATAATTACACATTAATCATCTATTCTAATAAACGAAAAGATTTTCAGATGAAGTGGCATCACCACAGCCCTCCCCTGAGTCACCACAATGCTTCACTTTTCACCAATTAAGGGCAAAAAGGAAAATTACTCACGCTATACACTTTCAGACGCGCGGATCCTCCTTATCGGATGCTTATAACCCGGATGTTGAACCCACTGTATAATCAAGCTTCAAAAACTTAAAACCCTAATTGCACACCAAGAGACTCAGTCGCTCTCTCTCTCTCCGTCGTTCATCGACCAGCCATTGGGGTATCGCTTCTTTTGCTTCATCGAAGGCATGAATCGATTAGTGCTTCATTCTACAATCACGCTTCTTTATCTAGATCTGTATTTGTTCAATCGATTATGTATACATGTGGTTGAATCGAGTAGTGTTACCGGTTGTTGATTTGAATTTGGTTTCCATGAAATCGAGCCCTAAACGATTTTTTTTTTTATCAAAATCGCAGTTCTCCCTTTAGTCGTTCATAAAAGTTGATTACTGCTAGGTTCAAGGCGTTGTTCTCTCTTCCTGCTCTTCATCGACGACTGCTCTCCAAGGTCTTTTAATCGACAATCACAAAGCATCAGGTACTCATTCGTTATCCCTTCATCATCATCTAATCATTCACGCTTCATTTTCATTCAGGCTATCTTTCACCCTTTGATCTTATACTAAGCAGATTGAAACCCTAGATTTGTTTGTATATGTGATTTCGTAATCTCATGTATGCTCCACCCAAAAGTTTTAGATGTTTTAATGGTTTTGTATTTGTACCAGCCTATTTCTTATGTTCATTATGTATTTTTTTTTTTGTGTGAAAAGCTTCATGTATATGAACTGTCTCATGTATGCTCATGAATATATATGGAATTAGGGTAGACATTTGCTACAAATTCCATTGTTTTAAATGTTGTTTCCTAAGTTTGAATTTGGAATTTTTTTCTCACAGGTGTACTTTTTGTTTTTGGGTGTTTAATGGAATAACCCTCATATAACTTGATCGATGACACGTAGAATGTTGAGTTTATGTAGCTTTTTAACAAGGCATAGATATATATACAAAGAGCTTAATGCTTGGTATTTATGCTTATTTACCTTTTTCTATTGGTAAGGTATTCTAATATTTTGTTAAAAAGTGTTGTTGAGGTATGTACTGTAGTATGCAGTTTCGACATTATAACTGTAGTACATTAGGTATGAACACCAAAATCATATTGAGGTATGCAGTTTTGAAATTTTCTATTCTGTTTAACTATTCTTTATGGTAATCACATGTATTATTTTTTTTATTGTTTCTACCAAATAGGCTGGTTGTTGTAATATATTCAATGCCCTTTTTTCTTTTTTCAAATGCAGATCCCATTCGGTGCGGTTGTTGTTAGATAATGGCGCAACCAATGGACTTGAACTTTCAACCCATTTGGACTGTTACTCTATTTATCATTGTTAGTTGTGGCATTTATTCTACAGGTATCTCCTTCTCTCATAATATCATTTTGTTTGTGCTATGTGAGATGGTAAGAGTGTAAGTAATGATTTAGTTTGTGTTAATGTAATGCCTCCATCCTAATTATGAGGCTATATGAGCTGCAGGGTTTAAGAATTTGTTATCTAAATATCTAATACACATTTGTTCATTAGTTTTGTAGAATTTTCAACATTGAGGCTCTTCAAAATTGACAAAATTACTAAACCATAACGGTTATCTGAATATATCTAACACAACCTTTGGGTTTATTTTGTTAATTTATGAACTTTAGATATGAGTTTTCATATCATGATCTGTTGACTTAATATGAACTGTAATATCATCAGGAACTCCATTTATAATAAAAAATATGACATTAATTACAAGTTAGCCATGGTAGATTGTCCATATTTGTTGGTTGTACTTTTTTGCTCATGTTCTATGCTTATTTGGAATGTATTTTAGATTATTTTGTATTTGCTTCTAAAATAAGATAGTAGATGGACCCATTGAATTTGTGTTCTAACATGCTAAACTTTTTAAATCTAAGATCGTTATTGGAATTTCTTACATGGACCCATTGATATTCTCATTTTCATATGGTGAGTGCATTCTGCAATATGCAATCATTTTTGTATGATGACATGTTCTTTTTTGGGTGAATTCTTATATGTCGTCACCACAGGCCCAACATCATTCGCCCCTATAATTGAAAAGGCTATGACAAATTGTTGAAGAAGTCGTTGGGCAATATCATTTGTTGGTTATCATCGCATGGTCAGGTAATATTTTATGTTTATTCTGTTCCATATTGATTGTTTGGGTTTAAAAAATAAGATTTGATTTGCTGCAAGTCTGCAACTTTAGTAGTTTTTTTTTAAATGTTCTCTATGGTTTCAAGCTGAAGTGGGATATACTTTTTGACAGCAAGCTTTCGCTATCAATTGTATTAGTTAGAGTTGGTGATGGGCCGTAGGACACAGTGAAGGAATTTGATGATAATATCCGTTGTCGCACCTTTGACAATTTCCAGGTATGCAATACTTGCTAATTGCAATATTGTGTATTTTATCTATAGATGTGGCAAGTTCCACATATTTATTTGGAAGTTTTTTAAAATGGGTCAAATAAGAAAAAAGAAGAACAGGTCTAATGGGTCAACTTGAAAGTCATGAATTGCATTTTTTAATCCATACATTCTCCTGAATCTTTTGCTGTAGTTTGTTTTGTAAACTAAAACAAACAACTAAAAAAGGAAATGTTCAAACGTGTTAGAAGTTTCCAAAAGTACCTTATTTTTTTAGAGCTTGATTTGGTTTATGTTCTTTCTTATAACCTCGGACGTATGGGTCCAATGAAAAAGCTAAAAGAGAAGCTGTTTGAAAGGTGTCCAAAGTGTTTTTATGTCCTATAACCTACTCAAATCGCTTTTAAAGAAATAGATTATTAGTTATGTAATCACGTATAATATATAGGTAGATTCATCAAGCATCATGAGTAGGTATAGTATATAGATATGTTTATTTTTTGTATGTAGAAAAAACATTTAAGATTTTTTTTTTTGTTATGGGAATAGCCTATGATGAAGGCTTAAAGATTAGAATTACATATGTTATGAATTCTGCTTATACAATGCATATTTATGCAAATATTGCCACTGTCTTCTATCTTTTTTAAATTTGTTTCGTTGTTTGTTCTCTTATATTCAACTTTTTTGTTTTATTCGATTTTATTGGATCATTTTCTTCATTATTTTGATTAAATATGTTGTTAACACCACTTTTAATTAAAATTCAAGTGCTACTACACTACAGATCCATTCGAATTGCCAAATTTAAGATGGAAAACATGCCTTAGATTTGTTGGAAGAAGCAAATTTGTGTTGAGAGGAATTTCTCACCACTGGTATGTTTCTACACATTCTTTTACCTATCCCATGTTACATTTTGTAGGTTATTATACATGAGATAGGAATGTGGAGAGGTTTGGGCCGAGGGTGTAACTTGGTTGCTATAATCCGTAATAAAATGAAAGTTGACTACTATTTAGGAACCTAATTATAATTTTGTTGCTAAAATCAACAAGAAAGGTAAAATTCATATATTTTTTTGGGCATTTTTTTTCTATAGTTTTACATTTATTTAGTATTTCAGTCTGATTGATTTTAGGGCACTTGATTCATAATGTTTTCTCTTTTTATGATTGTTTTTATTAGAATTTTATTTAAATCCCAAACTGTTGAAAGGTCTTTTCTCTTCCATTACGACGGCAACATGTTCACGAGATATCACCGTGCTACCTCACATGTTCACGAGATATCACTGTGCCACCCCATCACACGGATGGGGGGCGGTGTTTCGCGCCATCAAATGCCCTTCGCGCTGGTATAGCGCATGTATGACCTTATCGAATCAAATATTTTATTATTATTTTAACCTTAAATTTTTAAAATTAGTTCAATTATAAAATAATTTTTATATGCGAGGGTTGTGGTGATGACAACTCAACAAAATCTTTTTGTTTATTATCTATCTATATAATGGAGCTTGGTTCTATTGTATTTTAGACATTTTACTATTGGAAATGAATGACTAAGTGAATAAAAAAGAGTTCTAGAAAGAGTTGTTTTGCAGGTCAGGTCGGTCATATGAGGCAAGGGAGGTTTGTTAGTTAGTCTCATATGTTTTTCTTTTATTAATCTATGTAATAAAAGAAAATTATTATATATGGTAGATTATTATTGTTTTTATTTTAGTATTTCTTTTACCCCCAGCCGTGCAATGCACGGGTATAAAAGACTAGTATAATAATAAAGTTAACCTGAAATATACGAGTTGTCATAGTATCTTTCCTAATTAATAACAAAGAGTACAGATTGTATGCCCATGATATGTTTCTTCATATAGAATATGTAGTCTTGACAACAATTGTGTGGACAGAGATAGATCGAGATGCGAAATTAAATATGAGAGAGACAGAGGACAATGTGATATATCATGTTCTTGAAAATCACTAGTACTATTTTCAAAGATTTGCTTACCATTATCGATTTTCCACTTCACATGTCTATCATTTCTACATTGTTATCGTTTTCATGATAATTATATTTACCAAAATTCCACCTCACATGTCTATCATTTCTACATTAGTTATCGTTTTCATGATATTTATATTTATCAAAACTAGTTGTATACACATACACATTCTAGTCTAGTTAGCTTGATATAAATATATGAAAGATATATTTGCAATTTTTTTTGTTTTTGTCTCATAGATTCGTATCCTAAAACAACCTTTATAGATAGATATAAACTATAAAAATATTTAGTTGATGATCTGTTTGAAAGCTGAGAATTTATTTTATTGCATCAAAGAAAAAGGCTAATTAAAATATATTAATGCTTGAACGTAGGCAATGTGAGTGGACACTATATAAAACAATAATGCAATCTACTTCTTAAATCGCTTGGGTTTTTGCACAGTCCTGTTTAGGCTATCAAATCCGAATTATTGACATGCCCTGTTGGTGATGAGTTTTGTTTAAGAGTGCTTATATAGACACCCAGGGGTTTACTAAAAACACCCAAACCATACGATCGTTTCGTATGAAACGACCGTTTCAAGATCGTTTCAGATAAAACGGACGCCACGTGTCGCGACGACGAAATCTTAAATTCAGCCCCCCCCCCCCCCCTTTATTACGACCGTTTCCTCTGAAACGATCCCCAAACGATCGTTTCACATGAAACGACCGTGTGGTTTGGGTGTTTTTAGTAAACTCCTCGGGTGGATATAGCCGAACCCTTGTTTAATCATGTGACTTCATTATATATTATAACTAAATATAGACTTGATAAACGAAACGCCTAATGACAGTCCTATAAAATTGAATATTTCTTGTGGAGTACCAGTTTTTAGTGAAACAAAAAATTAAAACTTTTCTAAGATTCATAAATATAGATACATATTCACAATGAAAGTACAACAACTTTACAAAGATTTTAGATAAATGAGATATCGATGTTCAAAATCAGAGCCACGATGAAAATACAACAACTTTATAAAGAGTTCGGATGAATGAGATATCAGTGTTCAAAAATTAAGAGAAAAGTATAAGTATAGTATAGAGGGTCCGAAGTTGTAATTATGTGAAAGTTGCGAAAATTGAGAGAAAAGTATAAGTATAGTATGGTAACTCATCTCATATTTGTTGTGGGATGAAACTTAAGGTGATGTTGAGGGTGTATTTTCAGGATGCTCACAGGAAGCTCAGACAGTTGAGGAATCCTATTGTCATCTGGGAATCTCGTACATTCAGGTATCCTGATCATATTATTTTAACTAACCTTCATATTTTGCCACATGTCTATTTGACCAGGTATTACCGGAATCATCAACAACCTCCGAAACTTACGCTCCAGCTGAAGAAGATCGTGGACCAAGTGAACGGAGAGGCCTCTAACGGTCGAGTTAGTTGGACGATAGGATCCCGGGAATCCCGGAAAGTTAGTTATCATTGTATTTGTTATATAAATCGAGGATTCGATCAGTAGGAACACACAACTGCACTCGCACACTAGTTTCCCACTACGAATTATTGTATCACTTAGCTCTGATCGATCAAATCTCCAACCCGTTGTAACAAATCGTTTGATAATTAATAACATTGACTTGGTGGCGGTTTCCAGCCGGCACCCGAGGTTTTTATCCAGGATTCCTAGAGGCAACTCAAAGGATTCTGGAGTTTTCCTCGCTAAAATCCTTGTGTTATCACCCTTACTTGGATTACTTACTCATTTGGTCGTTAAGCACTCTACCTCACAATCTAAGTTTGGAATACAGGATTCTCAAGTGAATTTTTTACCAAAACAGTTTGGCGCCCACCGTGGGGCAAGTGGTGCTTAATCTTACCGAAATCCCATTCGTTTCGTTTAATCTCCAATCCCGACAATGTCAAACCCACAGAAATCTGTTTCGGCCTCCACATCGTCCTCCATTCCTCCTCTTCCTTCCGCTCCAGGAAACCAGAAGAAAACTGTGGACCGTCAGAAAAGAGTAGACGAGCAGCCGAGAAAAACTGACTATCCTGTCTTCACAGGATCCCAGGTTCAATCTGTTGATCCTGTTGTTACTAACAATGATTTGTTTGCTTTGATCAGGCAGGTGAAAAATCAAATGGATCAGCAAGAAAAGACCAACCAAACGGTGATGAAGGAGATTGAAGAACTTAAAAAGTCCAAGAAACCTGTGGAGAAACCAAGTCCTCTGTTTCCAAGGCATCTTGACTTCAATGCTTCAGGATCCTCAGATCCGTCTCGCTACAGTTACAAGTCGACATCATGCTTTACCACAGCTCCTACAATGACTTCTCAGGCCGCTGGATATGCAGAAAGTGCTGCAGGATTCTCAGGAGCTGTCCCGCCAGAGTCTTCACAGTCACGCTATAAGGGTCCTTGGATTCCGCCACTGTCGGGATCCTCAGCCTCGCCGTCCCAAGGATACCCCTTTTCTGCCGGGAATCCAAGCCAGAGTTCCCAGGGATATCAATACACTAACCCTTCTGTTTCTGCAGGAATCTTCAAGACTAGCTCTTCAGAAGTGCATGATGGTGACGACATTCCCATGCAGACAACAGCCACTACGGAGCCAAGCTTCCCAGCGAACTATGGCTACACTCCCAGGATTCCAGTCCAGAATCCTACCTCTGGTAACATGACTAACTCAATCCCTATCATTTCTAACCTGGGCGCTTCTTATGATGCAGGTATTCATCCAAGTATCGCTAGAGAGCTCCAGAAATTGAAAGAGATGATATCAAATGTTCCAGGAATTCTAAAACCTATACCTGAGGTTCCTTTGGAAAGCCACAAGATATCTAGATTTACTTGGCCAATATCCCAAGTGGAGATCCCGAAGCGTTTCCAGACCCCAAGTATGAAGCTTTATGATGGAACCACGGATCCTGAAGAACACGTGGCACATTATCGGGAGCGTATGGAGATCAATCCCATTCCGATAGAAATCAAGGAATCCTGTCTATGCAAAGGCTTCGGATCAACCCTAACAGGGCCAGCCATGAAATGGCTACTGAGCATTCCTCCTAACACTATTACGTCATTTTCTCATTTAGTTAACTTGTTTAACAATCAATTTTCTTACAGCAGGACCTTTGAGAAGCTTACAGGAGACCTATACCGAATAATTCAGAAGCCAGATGAGCCTCTCAGAGACTATATTGCCAGATTCGGACGAGAATCTCTTGAGATTCCTAATCTGGATATGGCAGCAGCCGTGGAAGCCTTCAAAATGGGGCTCTCCAAAGATTCCCGTTTTTACGATGACCTTGTTATGGCTCCTTGCAGGAATCTTGATGAAGTACGCAGTAGAGCTCTGAGATTTATTCGTTTGGAAGATGACAAGAGGATCCACCGAAGACTGGAGGTTCCTAAATACGATCCCAACAGCAAAAAGGCGGAATCCCCCGGGAAGCCGTATAGATCTCGTCCATATTCCAAACCGGAAAATCACAAAGTCAACGCCGTTGACCAGGACGATGACGATGAGGAATATCCTAAGGTATCTGAATACTGTTTTTCCGTTGACATTGGTGGTTTGATGTGTGCTATGCAGGATCTAGGTGAAAAAGCAAGATGGCCCAGGAAGGATACTAAACAAGGATCCTGGAAGGACAAGACCAAG
The DNA here is from genome assembly GCA_039602395.1 of Deinandra increscens subsp. villosa. Lineage (NCBI taxonomy): Eukaryota > Viridiplantae > Streptophyta > Magnoliopsida > Asterales > Asteraceae > Deinandra > Deinandra increscens. Next base: position 5,006,901 of record JBCNJP010000018.1, on the reverse strand, counting down.
TGGTGTGCCTTCCATGAAGATTTTGGCCACCTGACGGACGAATGTATAGCACTCCGAAAGGAAATCAGTTATCTACTCAGCAAGGGGCATCTTAAGGAGTTGTTAGGCAGAAAGAAGGTCAAGACCCAAGAAGCCGACAAGGTGCCCCAGAGAGTAGCTTCTCCACCACAGGATGCCCAGATTATCAACTTCATCTCAGGAGGCTCGGACATCTGTGGAACTTCATATTCCTCAGCTAAGAAGCATGCCAAGGAATCCAAATCTGAACAGGGTGACAGACCTGTCCGGACATCCACCCTGACTCAAGACAAACTCATATCCTTTGATGAGAGTGACCGTTCTCATGTTCAGGATCCTCACCATGATAGTCTTGTGGTTACTTTATATATTGCTAACCATTTTGTTCGCAGGATTCTGGTTGATAACGGGAGCTCAGTAAACATAATCCGACTTGATGTGCTCAAAAAGATGGGGATCCCAGAAACTGAAATAGTTCCAAGATCCTCGGTTTTAGTCGGCTTCAGCGGTGAAACTAAAAGCACCGTTGGGGATATCAGGTTGCCAGTATATATAGAGGGGGTAAACTCTATGCAAAAATTTTGTGTTATAGATTCTCTCTCTTGTTGCAATATTATTCTTGGCAGGCCTTGGATTCACGAGATGAAGGCAGTTCCTTCAACTTATCACCAATGTATCAAGCTTCCTACACCCTGGGGAGTCGTAAGAATTGAAAGTGACCAGCAGGAAGCCAAGAACTGTTATTCTACTTCAATGAAGAGCACCACTAAGGTGACGAAGGGATAGCAATTACAGAAAAAGGCACCTGAAGCACAGGAGGACAGGGAGCTTGATGTCAAAGAAATACCTCTAGACCCTAAGAATCCTGAAATCAAGGTGCTCATGGGAACGAGCATCCCAACAAATGTTGAGCAGGAATTATTCCAACTTCTCAAAGCCAGAACTTCAACTTTCGCCTGGAAGCATGAAGATATGACAGGTATCCCTAAACATGTAATTACTCATAAACTTGGTTTAGATCCTTCTTTCAGGCCTATACAGCAGAAAAGGAGGAAGTTCGCTCCAGAGAAAAATATAATCATCCAGGAGGAAGTCGACAAGCTTCTCAAAACAAAGATGATCAGAGAAGTCAAATATCCTAGGTGGCTAGCAAATGTGGTGGTGGTCCAGAAGAAGAATGGAAAGTGGAGAGTTTGTGTTGATTACACAGACTTGAATAAGGCCTGTCCTAAGGACCCGTTTCCACTTCCCCACATCGATGCAATGGTGGATGCCACGGCTGGCCACGAGATGCTCACCTTCATGGATGCCTCAGCAGGATTCCAACAAATTCAGATGGAACCTTGCGATCAAGAGCATACAGCATTCATGACTCCAACATGTATATATTGTTATACTGCTATGCCCTTTGGATTAAGAAATGCAGGTGCCACCTACCAGAGGCTCGTCAATATGATGTTCAAAGAGCAACTGGGGGACACGATGGAAGTCTACATAGATGACATGGTGGTAAAGTCCAAGAAAGCTGAAGATCACGTCAGGGATCTCCAGACTGCCTTTGATATCCTTGATCAATATAACATGAAGCTCAATCCCTCCAAATGCCACTTTGGGGTGCGAGCTGGAAAATTCTTAGGATATATGGTCACCGAAAGAGGAATCGAAGCAAGCCCAGAGCAGATTAAGGCAATTCTGAATCTCAAGTCCCCATCAAATGTCAAAGAAGTGCAGAGGTTGACAGGAAGAATCGCGGCACTCAACAGGTTTATTTCGAGGTCCTCGGAGAAAAGCAAGGATTTCTATGATATCCTGAGGAAAAACAAGAAGTTCGAGTGGACTGAGAAGCATGAGGAAGCTCTAAGGTGCCTGAAAGATTACTTGTCAGCAGCCCCGTTGCTAATGAAACCAGAAGATGGGGAGCCACTGTATTTATATCTTGCCGTTTCCGGAGGCTCAATCAGTGCAGTCCTGGTAAAAGACCATCAAGGTCAGCAGCATCCGGTATATTATGTAAGTAAAACTCTGCTAGACGCAGAGTCCAGGTATTCTCACCTTGAAAAATTAATTTTATCTCTTATAATGGCTTCCACTAAACTTAGACATTATTTTGAAACACATGCTATAATCGTGATGTCTAAGTATCCTATCAAGGCAGTTCTTAGGAAGCCGGAAATGTCAGGAAGGATGGCTAAGTGGGCAGTCAAGCTGAGTGCCTATGACATCAAATATGAACCAAGAACAGCGATCAAGTCTCAAGCATTAGCCGACTTTGTGGCGGATTTCAGCAGTGACATTGAACCAGAAGTTGAAAAGGAAATCCAGCAACTTGAGAAGCTCAAGGAAGACTGGATCCTTTATACTGACGGCTCCTCGAATGTCAGAGGAACAGGGCTGGGAATCCTGCTGAAATCGCCACAAGGGGACATAATACCTCTATCCATATCCTGTGAATTCCAGGCTACCAACAATGAAGCTGAGTACGAGGCTTTAATTGCTGGATTACAGCTGGCCAGGGATATGGGAATCCTATCTATACAAGTGTTTGTTGATTCTCTCTTATTAACTAACCAATTTAATGGCTCTTATGCAGTGAGGGGGGAGAATCTGATCAAATATCTTGAAATTGTTAAAAAACTGTCTCTATTTTTCGAAAATTTTAGTATTTCGCAGGTACCAAGAGAAGATAATGCAGAAGCTGATGCCTTAGCAAATTTGGCTTCATCGCTCAGGATCCCTGAGGATGTTAAGATTCCAATAACTCACGTCTTGACACCGGCAATAGCTCAACAGGAAGCTCAGGCTGTTGGCGATAACGCAGGTGCAAACGTTGAGAATCCTGAAGATGCCCAGGAATCCTGGACATACCCGATCCGGAAGTATCTCAAAGATGGGGAGATTCCTAAGGGCGAGAACCCCAGAGCTTTTCGTACAAAGGTAGTACCCTACACTATAATTGATAATATCCTATATAGAAGATCTCTTGCAGGTGTCTACTTAAGGTGCCTAGAGAAGTCAGAAGCTCTTGAGGTGCTTGAAAACATCCATAGTGGAGATTGTGGAAACCATACCGGGGGCAGGGCGCTGTTCTCTAAAGTTCTCAGATTCGGGTACTATTGGCCAACTATGAAGAGGGATGCCGCGAGCTTCTCACAGAAGTGCGATGCTTGTCAAAGGCATGGCAATATCCTTCACCAACCTGCTGAGCATCTGCATCCTATAGTATCCCCACGGCCTTTCATGAAGTGGGGCATGGATATTGTGGGTAAGCTGCCAAAGGCTCCTGGAGGAAAGGTGTTTATGCTTGCCATGACAGATTATTTCTCCAAGTGGATTGAAGCAGAAGCCTATGTTCAACTGAGAGAAAAGGAAGTGATATCCTTCATCAAAAGAAACATCCTCACCAGATTTGGGATTCCAGCGGAGATTATATGTGACAATGGTTCCCAGTTTATAGGCAAAAGGACTACGAGCTTTTGTGAAAGCTGGGGCATCAAGATGATCACTTCAACACCTGTCCACCCTCAGGCTAATGGGCAGGCAGAATCCAGTAATAAAATTATCATCAATAACCTTAAGAGGAAGCTGGGTTCCAAGAAAGGTAAATGGGCCGAGGAGCTGCCATTTGTTCTTTGGGCAGACAGAACTACACCCAAGAATGCTACCGGCCAAACACCATTCTCATTGGTGTTTGGGGCAGAAGCCGTAATTCCTACAGAGATTGTACTCCCAACAGCCAGAATCAACTGCCAGGATCCTGAAACAAATAACCAGAACCTCCTTCAGGATCTCGAAACAGTTGAGGAGCTCAGAGATATGGCCAAAATCCGGATGGCCTCTTACCAACAGCGGATAGCAAAATCTTATAACAAGAACACCAGACTAAGAAGATTCCAGGTAGGCGATTTGGTTTTGAGGAAAGCTTTTCAGAATACTACCAATCCTGCTGACGGGAAGTTAGCACCCAAATGGGAAGGCCCTTACCTTATAGATTCTGAAGAAGGTAAGGGGGCATACCGTTTAGTGAATATGGAAGGAGAACCTCTGCCAAGAGCTTGGAATGCCATCCACCTTAAAGCGTATTTTATGTGAGAATCCCATTGAGAATCTCGGGCAGAATCCCAAGGATCCTCGCTGTCTAAATATCCCAAGGTACGTATACTAATTCTATTTCAATTAATTCTTAATATTTTGTGATGAGTTACTGACTTAAGCATCGGAGTGGTGTTAGCTAGGCTAACACCCACCCCTCACCAAGCATTGAGTGTTTTGCAGATTTTGAGAATCCTAGAGAATTTTGGGTATATCCCCAGTTAGAGGTTGGCCACCTCTCCTACGTTTAAGGTATCCTGCATACCTTCTAAGGTTTGAGAGGCTGACTCCTCTCCTAAGTTTGGGTAATCGCCAGTAGCGCACGACCCTCGCCAGTAGCGCACGTTGTCCCCCGGTACGCTAAAGGTGGCCGGACCAGTCCACTCCAGGGGTGGCTGACAATCTTGTCACTGGAGGCTGCCGGGCGGATTCTCAAGGTTTATAACACTGACGTGTTATCTAAGGTTTTGGCATTTTCGTGTCACATACGTATGGGCTTGTCCCCAGTTTTGGCTTAGACCCAAGTTTATCGGGCTTGTCCCCAGTTTTGGCTTAGACCCAAGTTTATCGGGCTTGTCCCCAGTTTTGGCTTAGTCCCAAGAATCCTGGGTTTATCCCCAGTTTATTTAACTTGTTTGCTCTCGAAAATGTCGGCTTCGGCCGGAGGCCAAGAAGCTTTTCAGAATTATTTCAGGTTTTAGAAGAAACTGAAGCAAATACTGAGGAAACTGCGTTCAGGATTCCTACAAGAATCCCGATTCAGGTAGAAAAAGTTATGATTATTTGGAATTGGAAAATTGGCTAAGGTAAAATTCAAAGGTCAGTTTTCACTATTTAATCTAACTTGACATATTATTCGAATTTCAAATGGTCTTCCAACATGCAAGTCATTTTTTAGATATCTGATAAGTTTTTACAAACTAATTCTACCAATCAAAATTTCAATACAAAAGGCAATATGAGAAGCCCAAAAGATACTGATATTATTTATAGCCATAAAGGGTTGTGAGCTTCTCAAGCTTCGTCCTGAAAACCTCAGGATCCCTCCACTTGAGAAGCTCGAAGGTCAAAAGATTGTTTTTTGGGAATCCTGGTTTCGTCTTGTAAACACAAGATCCCTCCACCAGGATCCCCACCATTGTTGTTGTTTGCTGCTTGTTCATTACAGGAAAAGAGAAATTGTTTCAACTACAAGAACCACCAAAAGAACCACCTAAAAACCTAAAAAGTGGGCTCAGACCGTTGCAATGTCCTCATCGCCCACTGTCTTCTCCTCCTCACAGGGGATGATATACCCCTGATCGTGGAATTCTTCGGCGACCGGAAGGCTTAATGAAGAGGAAGATCGAGTGTTTTTCTTGGCCATGGCCGAAAAACGCGAAGAAAAAACGAGGAAGAAGAAGAATAACTGACCTGGAATACCGGAGAAGCTCGAGAGGTTTTTGCGAAGAAGATGGTGATAATCTCAGAAAGTTACCTCCTATTTAAAGCAAAACATCACATCTCTTGGACGCCGAGAAAGCAGTCACATCCGTAACCATATTTACCGTCTTGACGCCGTGAAAAAAGGAATCTTTTTGAATTTTAACAGCTGTCAAACTTATCCTCAGCTGTTGAAATTCAAGGGGCAATTGTTGAGGGTGTATTTTCAGGATGCTCACAGGAAGCTCAGACAGTTCAGGAATCCTATTGTCATCTGGGAATCTCGTACATTCAGGTATCCTGATCATATTATTTTTAACTAACCTTCATATTTTGCCACATGTCTATTTGACCAGGTATTACCGGAATCATCAACAACCTCCGAAACTTACGCTCCAGCTGAAGAAGATCGTGGACCAAGTGAACGGAGAGGCCTCTAACGGTCGAGTTAGTTGGACGATAGGATCCCGGGAATCCCGGAAAGTTAGTTATCATTGTATTTGTTATATAAATCGAGGATTCGATCAGTAGGAACACACAACTGCACTCGCACACTAGTTTCCCACTACGAATTATTGTATCACTTAGCTCTGATCGATCAAACCTCCAACCCGTTGTAACAAATCGTTTGATAATTAATAACATTGACTTGGTGGCGGTTTCCAGCCGGCACCCGTGGTTTTTATCCAGGATTCCGAGAGGCAACTCAAAGGATTCTGGAGTTTTCCTCGCTAAAATCCTTGTGTTATCACCCTTACTTGGATTACTTACTCATTTGGTCGTTAAGCACTCTACCTCACAATCTAAGTTTGGAATACAGGATTCTCAAGTGAATTTTTGACCAAAACAGGTGATATTTAAGTTCAGGACTTTTCAAGATTCTTTCTTTTAGTATGAGACATCCCCTTAGACCCCACGGGGTACCAAGCACCCCTAACCCGCACACGCACATGCGACGTGGGCGATTGGCGCTTTGTGAGCGCACTTCGCACGCTTGCATCATCACGAGCCATATGAGAGGCGCCTTTGTATTTTTGGCGTCACAAGCGGTTTGCGTGGATGGATGCCGCGAGTCAGATCATGAGTGGGTGACGTGTCCGCGGGTGCCTTCGACACGACGCAACTTGGGTCTGCCCGTGTGTATCACTGATTCGATGCGCGAGTCCTTTCCAGGTGCATGCGCGGATGACGTTAGTGCTATTGCGTACGCAAGATGCATGTGTGGCCAAATATATACAAAAGCGGTTCTCAAGTGGCTCGCGGCTATCACACCTCAACCGACAGCGAAATATGTCGGGGCATGTGGATTTTCTAGATGCACATAACACTAAATTAGGGTTGTGATAATTCATAATCAATCCCATTTCATAAAGATTTACAACATCATAATCCAAAAATAAAACAACCATATATATCCATTTTCAAGGTCTCAACTAAGTCCACATGCATCCTAAGTGTCATCAACAAGTTCACTGTCATCTAACAACATATCCTGCAACATGAATAACATAAAGGTCAACTATGAATAGTTGATGAGTAAACATAGGTTTATATGTCATACTAGAGTAAACAACATAAAGGTTAACTATCAACCGTTATCCTTCTCATGTCTACAAGAAAAACAAAAACAAGTAAATAAAAGGATTAGGTGTTAAACTAATAAATATAATAAAAAGGATGTTGAGTAAAAATATAAATACAAATAAGTAAATGACCTTCTTCCACTTTATCAAGGTTTTCATTCTTTCAACGTTTTCTTCGACATTGCAATCAATACTATTTGAACGATGTTGGGCTTAAACTTAAGTGGGCTAAAAAGTTTATTAAATGGTTTTATAAATAAAAAAACTAAATAAATAAATATATAAATATATAAATTTTATTAGGCTTAAACGGATAGCCGAATAAAACAAATAAACCGAATTAAAACAAAAGCCAAAACCATAACCAAAACGTAAACCGAATTCACAATTCGGATTCGGTTGAAAACCGCACCGTAAACCGAATTCACAATTCGAATCGGTTTATTCGGATATGGATTCGGTTTGTCGGTTTATTCGGATTTCGATTATTTCTGCACACTCCTAGATTTGGCCTACTAATACATCGAAAACTAGCTAACAAGCTTACAATTAATTAATGTAACAATATAGCATATTTAATTAGACAATTGAACCCTGGTGTACTACCATTTCCATCGTATGCAGCATAAATCAAGAACATTTTTTTTGAATTTTTTATTTTTTTTTTAAAAAATACACAAAAAATAGAAATAAGACGCAAGTCTTCCCATCCCCACACTTAAACGACACATTCTCCCCGATGTGTGATGAAAATAAAATTAAAATAAAAATAAACACACGAAAAATAAAAATGAAAATGCAAACGAAAATAAATAGAAAAAACAAATAAAGAATGGAACAAACTCCCCTGAAATGGATAAGGATTATTGAAGGCGAGTTTAGTTCTCGGGTCCTCCATTGAATCTTCAGCATGCACGTGCGAATGTCATCGAACCTGCAAGACACAAACAAAACGCATCTCGACAAAACACCATTAATCACGAAAAATAAAACTAAATAAGAAGAAAAACTGAAATAAAACAAATTGAAACGTGCTCACCTGGAAGTTCATAGATTCACAATATGAAATGCAACCGGCTCGGAACAAAATTAGTAAACAAGAATAAAATAAAAATAAAAAATTAATTTTTCCTGTTTTACCTCTCTAGGAGTATCGCCTAAATGCACTACTAATCCCAAGCGACTCGTATAACAAAATAACCGGCCCCGAATGCATTTTCCTTGCGTATCGCTTGAGGAAACCCTCCCTTCAAGCGATACGCCTAAATAAAAAATTCCAGGGATCCAGATCGAAAATTAGGCTTCCAATCACCCGGCGCCAATTACCGGTCAAGTCAGGTGGGTTGTCAAACTAATAGATCTATTATTGTAACCCCGAATCAGTGTGTTAATGATTACGTCTAAGGATCAGCGAGTAAAGATCAACGAGTAAATATTCCGTTCAACGCAATAATCCACACAAGTCTAACATATAAAACACACATAACAGTCATAAAATTCGCATGTAGTTATAGAATAATGAATAACGGATTTGAGATTGATCTAGCGTACATGTTCCACGTACCCGAAAACAATAAAAGAAAAGAGGCTACGAATACTCACATGGTATTAGAGTTGTGAACGAAAGAATGACAACACGAAAATGAGACGGTTAACCCTGAAGATTACCTTAACGAACGAATATGACAAATGAATTCAAGGCAACAAAATGACACGATTGACCAAGTTGACTCGACGACACATTAGTGATTTTTATTTAGTGATAAACGTACGTATTTATCATGATTTATATACACCACATAACGTACAATTATGCTACGAATACTCTAGTTAGATGCATATTTGATATTTACACGCATAATTATTATTTACATGTATATTAACATAATTCATGCACATTGGTTAAGATTCATACAACGATCACTTTCTTATTACACGATAAACATTGAGAATGCATACCCATAAAACTTATCATAACATGCGATCATGAGACAAATTATGTTCAAGAATATTTATCACATGGCAACATATATATTTTGTGCAAAACAACCTAGTTTCGCTAATGATCATATTTTATCCACATACTAAGCATTCAATTACATGCATAACATATTTTGCACAAAGAATTCATCATAACGCATACTTATTCATTAATCATAATAAGACAAAACTTTTACTACGTCACATGCATGGATTCAATCAAAGTTTATAATTTTATGGCATTTTCATCATCACTACTCGTACCTTAACACCTCAACATGCAAGATCTACGTAGATCTAATGATTCTTCACACATTTCACCATCAACCTACCACCTTTAACCATTTTCATTCATGTATAATCATAAAAATTTAATCTTAAACATACATGCATCAACAAGGTAGCAACTTTATCATGCTAGCACCTAGATCTCATGCAAAGGTAACATATTTATCATGATTCATGCATCAGAATACCATCTTTATACATTAAGATGCAAGATATAACATTTTTCATCATCATGCAACATAATACATCATAAAAATCAAAACTTTAACATCTTATAACCTAGATCTAGGCCTTCCTTGGTCACCCGCTTCGTTTCGGGATTCGTTCTTCGTTATTTGGCCTTTTCTACTAAGTTTTTCGCCATTTTCATCCTCCAACATATCAACCACAATCAAGCCAATAAAATCGAATATAAGCATGCCACATATTGAATTTCAATCAAACAACTAAATTCACGTAACACGTTTTCATGCAAATTGACGTACGTATCACCTTTTAATTAATCACCGATGTTTCGAGACTCAACTTTGAGCGTGATGACTCGTGATGTGAGTTGGGAATATAGGACTCATCAATTACTAAGATTTAAACACTTGACTTATATACGTGATTTCCCAACAAATCGTGTACTGGAATTATGTAAAAACAACAAATGGCTTTATTTTTGTATCGAGGATCCCAATTGGTCCAAAAACTTATTAGTTAAATATTTTGCTTTGAAAATAATTATGGATCATTTAAAAATATTATTTGGAGGTATAAATTAGGGGTGAGCAAATTGAAAAACCCGGCCCGACCCGGTCCAAGCCCGGCCCGGCCCGAAACCCGAAATTGACCAAAACTGAAGACCGATACCCGGACCGCAGGTGTGAAATCGGGCTTCGGTCTTATCGACGTTCGGGTATTCGGTCCCTACTAAAAGCCCGAGCCCGATAAAAATTATCACTTATATACTTGTCTACGGTCGGATATTTGAACAATCAAGATTCAAGAACATGAGTTTTATCATTTCAGTTAAAAACTACTAACTTTCTTACCAGATATTAGATACTAAAGTAAAGAAGCAAAAATGTTTTAAGATGAAAGACTTGCATACATAAGTACATGATAAAAATTAACATTTATACTTCTGAAGGTTGAAGTCTCGAAATATTCCTCCAAAGATATTCATGAACTGCATTTTCTTATATAACATATACATGTAGGTTCAAACTGATTAGTTTAAACCTTAAAATCTTTAAATGAAATCCATGTACCATATACTGATTTGTTTTCTTCCATATGATTCAATTCCATACCATAAAATACAGCCAAAGATTAAAGATCTAAAAAATAACAAAAAACCTTATTTTTATATTTGTATTCTGTGATTAAAACCGAAATTATATTAACCTGTGTTCATTTTTTCTGCAGTTATATTAAGATTTTTATATGCATGACAAGAAATTAAAAAACACAAGATTTGTATGTTTATTAACAAAAAGAAAAAAAATACTTACTTGGAAGACCAAATATGCAACCTTCTTTATATTACAGATTTGATCTTGTTCTTACGATGAAAATCGAGGCCTAGATGGTATTTTAGATTCTCTATATATACGTGAGTTATTCATCCCAGGCTGATCAGATAGATGGTATTTTGTTAGAGATACTTGTTTTTTTATTTTTTAAAGAAAAATTAGTAATAGATATATTTTGAATCTAGAAAATATTGCTAGTCTTTTAGGTATGTATAGTTTTGATGATAAGATATTCAATTTCCTAAACAACCAACACAAATTACGCATAGCATGATCCTATCAATCTGTTTTTTTTTTTCTTTTGGAAATTAATGATCGGGTTTCGGGTATTTAGTCTTTTTTTCGGTTAAAGCCCGGGCCCGAGCCCGAGCCCGAGCCCGAGCCCGATATTGATTGAATTCAGAGCCCGAAGCCCGACCTATTCTATACACACCGGTCCGGGTTTTGGGTTTTTATGGGCCGGTTTTCGGGTCTTGGGCGGGCTACCCGATTTCTGCTCACCCCTAGTATAAATACCCTAAAATTCTTTCGGTACATATAAAACCAAAAGGTGGGGAAACACACAATTTTAATATGGGTCGAGATTTATAATTGGGTAAAATACAAATGTTACAGTCTCCCCACTTTAGGGAATTTCATCCTGAAATTAGTAGAAACTTTATAGTTTAGAGAAAAATGGTATGAAGGATTTCCCTAGAATAAAAATACATCTTGACTTCCTCAGACATGAGTATAGGGGCGACATAAAAAATTCACTGAAAATAAGTGATGTGTTCGAAACTACTACTAAAAACTATTAAATAAACTATTTTATCATAGACCTAATCCTAGATATAAACACACCTAATTTTACCGAAATTCCTAAAACTTAACCGGACCTAAAGGCAAGTGTACCTATCAGTGTTGGTATAGCTTATGGAAAACCGGGATATCGAACCCTAGAGACACTACGTAATAAGACTCAACTAGGAATTAACGAATGAAAGTTTGAGTAATTGGTTTTGAAAGGTTTATTTAACTAAAATAACTAACTTAACTAACTAGCAACCGACAAAAGAAAACCTAGGATGAACTCAAATGACAAGAAACATATCACCTAGACCTATAATCCTAATCAGTACCTACAACCTTACCTCGGTTATGACTATTCCGATGGCGGCGAGTTCATATTTTAAGTCCTTCCTAGTTAACAACTATAACACTCGAACAGGATTTCACCTTTTGAGTACTTCCCACCTCAACTAAACTTAGCCACTCTCGAAACAATCTAAGGCACCCTAGGCTAGCAGGAGCTACCACTAATTACTATAAATGGCAAGGAATAGCAAATCAATTAATTAACCTAGGGCACTCCTATCCCGAGAACATGTTATCCGAAACAACTAACTAACCCGAATACCCAATATCCCTATCACCTCCCGGATTGTCTAGGAATAGTAGCACATTGCAATTAAATCAATAACCAATGCAATAGTTCAAGACGTCTCCTAAACTACTCTATCGCAACGAACCCTAAAGCTAGCAACTTATGATATATTATGATATGTTGATAATCTCTTATGATAATCATTCAATATGAAATAAAATTGTATCAATGAAAGAAAAAGGAAAAAAAATCATATATAGAGCATTAACTCAAAAAGTGGAGCATTATGTTTTTACATGAAATGTGAAAGCCAAAAATGTTGGATGAAAACCTCTAACCTTAATTTTGCAAAAAGATTTTCTTTTCACACATGCTATGTTATGGAATTGGAAATTTGGATGATCGGAAAGTAACTCCAAGAATAAGATGCTATATGAAGTATCCCATAAAGATACTATACGAAATGATACATAAACAAAATAACTATATTGTGCATCCGGTTTTTACCTACCATACATGCATTGTATACAATTACGCTGTGTTCCCGAGTTCATTTAACTAGGGAAAGAAAAGGAAAGGGAAGTAAGTTTAAAAAAATTTGTGTTCCTGAGTTTCACTTAAGGAGGGAAAAGGAAGGAAACAAAAAAAAATTGTGTTCCCGAGTTTCATTAAAGGAGAGAAGGGGAGGGAATGGGAGGGAAAGTTAGTTCATTTTCTATAGTTTTTCTTTCCTTCCAAATCGGAAGGATTTGGAAGGAAAGGAATCACTTCCCTTCTCTTCCTTTCTTTTCCTTTCATTTCTCTTCCTTTCCTTTCTCTTCTCTTCTTTTCCCTCTTTAAGTAAACTCGGGAATACCAAAGTTGTTACGATAATTACCGGGAATTTCTCTTGATATTTTTTAAATACTTTTTTACAGCAATAAAAACTTACTGTTGTTTAAGTTTACATGTAAATATTTTACAATAAGCTAATTTCATGTTTATTACAGGGTTTGTCTGAGCGATGCGACAATGATGTTGTATGTGTATGGGTCGTTTTTTAATAGACTTTAAAGTCAATTTGACGGTTTGTACGTTTGTGCTTATATTACTGTACATTATGACTTACACGTCGGGTTTGAATAAAATTGGCATCAAAACGTTGAAAAAAATAAAAACTTTCACAATGGTATATGCAAAAAAAATTAATATGTCATATTTATAAAAGTTATAAAAGAAAAAACAATTTTGATTTTACATTAATTTTTATTTATTAGACTATTATCAATATGTCTTAAAAGTTGTAATTAGACTCTTAAAATTTTATAAAATAATTTTCTTATCCTCCTAATATGTTTTGTAGTATAGATAACAACTTCGAGATGAATGATGCTAACAAGCTTTTTAGCTTTTTTTATATAGGTAAAAGTAGATCAACTATAGTGTGGGCAGTCCATGTTGATGTAATTATTAATTTTATAGTGCTCTTAAATTAACTATTATGTGTTAGATGTTGTCTCTAGCTCCTCCTTAGTAGTTCCAATTAATAAAAATATGTTCTCGTTAAAAAAAAAAGACAAGTAGGTCATGATGATGGTGACATAATTAATAAATGAAAGGAATTTAGACTAGTTGAGGGAAGTGGGGCAACATGTTTGTCCATCTTACGTGTCTATAAATTGACAGATAATCATACGAATTTATTGCCCTCGAAGAAACCATTCTTATCAGTTATCATATTTACATTTTTTCTTCCATTCGTTTTCCTAGAATAGTAGAATTTATGTCTTTGCAACATGTGGGAATTAGATTGAATTTTCTTAATTTTGACTTTTTTAGAATCATAAAGCGTACTTTTTTTTTCTTTAAAAGCGGCTCAGGGTCTATGTGAGGAAGACGACGGTTTAGGGAGTGACGTTTTGAAGGGTAGAGAATTTTTAAGGGTATGTTTTGGAGTGTTTATTTGAGTGTAAAAGTGTTTTTGGTAAAAATACTTATTAACTTATGACTTTTTGAATAAGAGTTTTTTTTTTTAAAAATATTTGAATTAACGTTTATAATGAGATTACTTATTTTATATGTAAAATGACTAAAATGGGGTTATGTGGTTATAAGGTTAAGTGAATATAAGGTTAAATAAGGATATATTAATAATTTTCTTTCAAAAAGCCAAATGAAGTTTTAAAAGCCAAAATTTCTTGGCTTTTGGGTTAATAAATAAATCTCCTTCTCCAAAAGTTGTTTTTAAAAAGTGTTGTTGGACTATCCAAACATTTTTTTTTAATTTATTGACTTTTTAAAAAGACAATAAGTCAATAAGTTGGTTTCGAATGGTTAGCCAAACATGCACTAAATCTTTTTGTTATATATAGTACTTTTTCTTTGTTAATGAATTATATACACAATTTGTATAATACGTAAACAATAAATATTTCCATCTCAATGAAAAAAGTTGATGCGGGTGTTTCTTAAAACATCCTGTTACCCGGGGGCTCATCATGACAAACGATGTTACCCACGACATGTTACGACCGCATTCTGTACGAGTAACCAAGACCCTCTGTAATTCTGTGTTACACATCCATCCAAGATGAAACCCACCACCAAAATGCGTACTGTCGTAAAACATTTGACCCACCTATAATTACTGAGAAATTTTTATAGGATAGGCTATTCGTACCCCCCCCCCCCCCCCCTAATTACTTGTTGCACTCCCCTTGAGATTATATTTAAGAAATTATCATATTCCACCCCTATAAAATTATGTTTATATAGAAGTTTATTTTAAACAATTTTTTAAAATAAAATAACAAACACGATAATCATTTTTCCAAAAATGTTTAAAAACGTTTTAACAAGAGTTCTTTTAAAAAAAAGGTTTTTCTAGCAGTTTTTAAACGTTTTTAAAGATTTTTTTCAGTTTAGAAAAAATGGTTTAAACAGATTTTTTATAAAAACATTTTTTTAAACATTAAAAAAAAGTTTTTAAACAATTTACATAAACGTTTTTAAACAATTAATTTTTTTTAACAGTTTTATTTTTTTAATTTAAAAACAATAAACATTTTTTTAAACTGTTTAAAACATTTGTATCACTGTTGTTATTAAAAACGTTTTTAATAGTTTTCTTAAGTTTTTTAAACGGTTTTGTAGAAAACTTTTTAAAAAGTTTTTAAACAGTTTTCTTCTAGTTTTTTTAAAGAACGATCAGTTTTATAAAAAAACGTTTTAAAAAAATGATTTTTTTTAAAGATTTTTATTTTTTTTATAAATCTTTTTTTTTGGTAATTCTTTGTAAAAAAACTGTTTTAAAAAAAATTATTGATTAAAATATACCAAAATAAAATTAAAAGGTTTGAATGGTAATTATCTATAAATTAGGGGAGGGGGTGCAACAAGTAAAAATCAATTATAAGTGGGGTACGAATAGTAACACCCTTTTTATATAGCTCGTAGATTTTGATTGTATTTGGTTTTTTTTAAAGGTAGCCGTGTAACACACGGGGATAAAAAAACTAGTTACTTAATAATAAGGTTTTAGTTATATCTTATATTAAAATTAAATTTATAACTATAATTCTTCTTTACTTGTAATTACTTGAATTTTAAATATGAAATATAATTTGTTTAACTCTAAAAAAGTAACAATGCAACTCACTTCTCTATTAGAGAAATTTCATTACTAACAAATTACGAAATTGGATTTCATATTTGCTGTTGTAATTTGTTCATTGTTTGAACTTAGATATGACATTGAGATAATATGATATAATTATCTTATAAAACATAGATGATATAGTATAGAACTTTATTATTAATATTATTTGGAGTAAAATTTTTATTTTCTTGAAATATTTTAAATTTATGAGTTTCTTATTTTTCACTTATGTGTTTCTATCAATTTGTATGTTATTTCTTGTCAAATGTATTATTTTGTGTCATTCCATCTCCTTTTTTGTTTTGTCTATATACCATCCTAACAATGAAATTTAATTTCTTTCCATACAAATGACCAATTTACTAACTACTTTTCATGTCATATATTACGTGAATAATATGTTTGATCAAATATGTAAATATCATATTGTTTAGATGTGCACCCAAATAATATATATATATATATTTAACAAACATGTGAATGGTTGAATTTATTTTATTGTGATAATATTTTATTAAATGGTATATAATGTTTGTACCCATAACATATGTTTCTACTTTTTGTCCATAACAGTTTGAATAATCAGATAATTTCGCTTCCTCGGGTTTGAAATTGTAATTAACTGAAGAGTTTAAGGAACTTGTGCATCGATTTCTTTGTGCTCCTCGTAGTGGATGATTATTATTTACAATAACATCTATGAAAATATTTTTTATGTAATTCTTTAACCCGAATTATGTATTAAGTTGTTAATAATTAAATCCGTGTAATACACGGGTTCTATCTTAGTTAGTAACAAGTGGGGTCGACCCACGCTTCGCCGCGGAGCCGAACCGTTTTAGAAAGTCGGTTAGTGAAACCATGAAGGAGGCGGCAGAGCTATACCGTTATAAATTTGGCACCAAGGTTTGAGCCGCATTTGAAAAAGTCTTTAAAATGTCTTATAGTGACATGGTTGAGTTGCATTTATGGTCTGTTTGGTATGGGGTAATGGAATGAATGAGAGAATAGAATGAGCGAGGGAATGGAATGAGCGAGGAAATGAAATGGATCATTACCATTCCATCGTCATCGTCATGTTTGGTTACTATATGAGAATAAAATAAATCATTGTTTCGCATTGTTTGATGGTTACAACAAACGACGTAATCGGATAGAACTTACTAATATTTCAATTTAAAATTAGTATATATTTTTTATATTTTTATTTTCTAATTTTTTAATTTTTAATATTTATTAATTTATTTTTATAAAATAATTTAATTTATATTTTTAATTTATTTATTTTTATTTTTTCTAATTTACTTTTATATTTATTATTATCTTTTGTTTTTATTTTTAAAAATTTTTATTTTCCCTTATTTTTTTTATTTTTTCTTTTTATTCTTAACTTTTTGTCCATAAAAATTAAAGAAAATATCTAATAAATGAAAATTTCATTCCATTCCTTAAGGGAATCGAAAAAAAACACCCCTCCCTTATGGAATGAAAATATTTAAAAATGGAAGGATTTTCATTCCCTATGTAATGGTCCATTCCATTCCAATGGGGAACCAAACATGTCATTTTTCATTCTCACGTAATGACTCATTTCATTTCATCCTCTATTCCTGCGTACCAAACGCTACCTTAGTGCCATTGAGTTGCATTTAGTGCAAAATTCATATTTGCCAAATTCATACAGTGACAGAGTTGAGTTGCATTTCAATTTGGCACCAAGGTTTGACTTTTTAAATAGGCAAATATGTGTGTGAAGAGCTGTGGAAATTCCCCAGGAGTGAGATGTGCAGCTGAAAACACTGCAGCACTTATAAGGACAGAAAGTGGAGGGGTAACCTGTAAAAACACACATAGTATTAATGAAAATACATACATATGTGTGTGAAGATACATACATCTACATATATGTGTGTGTGTGTCAACCGACGTAAAGACTATACCACTTACTAAGGGCCACCATAAGAATGTAGTGGTAAAACAGAAACACACCTGCACACACCAAAGGTTATTCAAATTTAAATCAACAGAATTTCATTCTTTCCTTTCCAAATATATATCTTTAATTAGGATGGTGCAAACTGGAAGGAGCTTTGGGTTTTTTTTTACGATTTAAAGACAGTTTGCACTTTGAACACAAAAGAAATGGTAGCACGAAAAGAAACAATATGGCAGCAAACAAATAAATAAACATCTAATTCATTCTTCTAACACAAACTTTTCAAACATTCTGCCATTTTCTGCTGATCATAGCTGATTATCATCAGAAATCAAACACACACAAAGAATTAAACACCTACCCATGGTATTGCTGATGTGCCTGTGAGACGAGTATTTCTTGACCATTGATATAAACTTCTTGAGATGACTAATGTATTATGGATAGAGCTTCAAATCATAGTGGTTACCACCTCTGATAGAAATTGGTTCGTATTTTTCTATGCAAAGTTCCCATAGTTGCTTTCCGCGGCAAATCAACACCATCTGCAGTGCCCTGCAAAATTGTCATCAATAGCAGATAACAATGTTAGACACATATTCCGAAAGTTAATTTCAGAGATGTTTTAGCAAATTATATACGTATTAAAGAACCTAATCTAGTAATAAAGAATTTAATCTAGCAAATTACATACATATTAAAGAACCTAATTTCAGATATGTATCATAAATACTTGTTTATAGTTAGCAACAGGCTAATAACAGTTGAACAAAATGGTAATATTAATATATTCATAGTTATTGCCTCATAGTTCTTTTAGCTTTAGTTTCTTGTCACTGGCTTCTTCGGTTCCTCTTTAAAGTATCATTTCAGTATACATTTGTAAATATGCATGGTCTTGTATGTAGATAAATGCATTAAGCATGCATTCCAAACAGATGTTTTAAATGATCTGAAATACAGTATATATGAAATATAGCAAATTGGGAAATTACATATAAATTACGTAGCAAAAACTTATTCTCTACACCTATAGTGACACTATATCAAGCATAACTAAACTACAAACTAAGCCGATGTAAATCATTATGACTTTTAAACCGAACATATCTGTACACACTTTAAGCGTGGTATATTATGAATAAATATTTCTGATACATATTATTATAACAATTTTATTCTTCGATCCACACTTATCACAGAAGTTTTAAACTAAATTTCTAATAAAGCATCCTAAGTTTAAACTAAAGAAAGCTAAATATGGAAAACACCATTATTTTTAAACAACAACTAAAATCATAGAAGATGAAAATGCATTATGTTTACTTACATGCTTAGCCATCAGCAGATAGTTGTACACTTTTTGGTTTTTGTATATCAACCATTACGTATCACCCTGATTTCTAACGGTATTGGTGGTTGAGTGGTTCTCTCGCTATGATTTGTCGGATTCTGGTTTTTTCTGCCATTCCTTTTCTATATTATGGATACAACAAGGTTAAAGTAAGTAAATTCATTTGTATCAGGATTATTTAAAGTAAATATGTGTTTGTTGATCCAGTGATATGTAGTAACTACATGTGTAAATATATAAGTGTATTAGGACGTTTGTTTGGTGAAGAATGAATACGTTCAGAATATCAAAAGGACGCTCCACAAAACTCACATATTTGATTACAATTACCCAGATCTACATGAGGAAGTCTGTGACAACCCGTATTTTCCCAGGTATATTTTAATATATTAATTATGTGCCATTAGCTGTAATTCTATGTGCATTAGGCTAATTTGTTTAAATTAGATGCCTTTACGTGCGAACGTAGACAATTTAGGTCCGACAACAATTACCCGTAATGGAAATCAACCAAAGTTCCGCCACTATTCAAAATGGAACTTCAATAACAAGAAAATTCATAAACAATGTTTTGTGAAATCTAAACACAAAATGACTACTTTATATTTTCTAAACTTTTACGTTTTGACAAACGTATTTCAAACACGTCGTTTATGCAAACGACCATTCTAGTCCAACAATACTTTGGTTTTAATTCTTAAACTAATTCAATTTCAAACCAATTAATTTCCTTTGAACTATTTAAGTTCCGTCAAACAAAACTTCATGGACATTTAATATAACCGCTCGTGTCGAGCAAACGTTTTAATCCAAATTTGAAGTACATCACTTATGCACAACAACATAAACGCCAAATCATGACAAGTGACAATTCCATTTATCCGGGAACGTCCGCAATAAACAACAATTTATTGTTACAATTACTCGTTTCACGTTGAAAATCCATTTTTCATTCCGGATATCGTTTTCGCCCAAACAAAGTCTCATTGGACTCGTAGGATCAAACCGGACTCAACCCGACCCGACTCGAGACCCGGTTCGGCCCAGAAGGCCCAATGGGCCTACGGCCCAAACTCTTTTTCTTTTCTTTCTTTCCCTCGGCCCAAACCCTTTCCGGCCCATTTCTTCTTCTTTCTCGGCTCACAGGCCCGGTCCAACCGGCCCGTTACTTTTCTTTTCGAATTGGGCCGAAGCCCAATCCTTTTCCTTTCTTTTCTTCGGGCCGAAGCCCGTTTTCTTTTTCTTTTCTTTCCGGGTTCGAGCCTTCGGCTCCCCACCCTCCTCTCTTCTTTTTTTTCCGATTTCTTTTCCTACTTCTCCCATTTGGTCCTTAACCAATCTCATAACTAAATGACTCTTGTAACCAAAGCCACTAACTTGTCATTAGAAGTTGCTCCCTTATTATTAGGAAAATTGGATTTTAATAATCCTACCTATCACAAATTGGCGGATAATAATCCCACCTATTTTTTTGGCCACCAACGATCCCACCTTTTTTCCGAGGTATTTTTACTAGACCCTCCGTTAAAAAAACTAACTCCGTTAACGTATGGGACTAAATATGTCATTATCTAAACTTGTTTTACTTAACTAAACTTACAGGGTAAAAAGTGTAATTTACACACACACATTGTGTGAAAGAAAGAAAGAAGAGAGCCTCACGACTCTCCCCTCTCCCTCTCGTCCAGCGACACACGGCGGCGACCGGCCGGCCATGGCGGTCCGACGGCGGCGATCTTGGCCTTCGGCCGCTCTTGCTGTGATGACTGTTCCTTTCTCTCTCCATGTCCGACTCTCTCTCTCTCTGATGCGTGCAGCAGTAGCAGCGGCGTGCTGCCTCTCTTCCGGTGCGGCGGCGGCCACAACATAGCCCAGCGACGGCGATGGTGACCTCCCTCAAACCCTCTCGCTACTCTCTCTCCTGTCCGTATCCATCTCCGGCGCAGTAGAAGCGGCGACAGCCGCGATTCAGCAGCCCAGCGGCGGCGCCGCCGCCCTTCTCTTTCCTCTCCGCCCTTCTCTTTCCTCTACGCCGTTCACGGTGTTGGAAGGCCGGCCAAAGCAGCTCCAGCGGCGGCACAGGGTGGTGGTGGTGGTGGTTGCAGAGGGGTGGTGGTTGCGGAGTGGTGGACTGATGGTGGTGACTAGAAGTTCATATATTACCTTTAGGTTTGTGTAAATTACACTTTTTACCCTGTAAGTTTAGTTAAGTTAAACAAGTTTAGATAATGACATATTTAGTCCCCTACGTTAACAGAGTTAGTTTTTTTTAACGGAGGGTCTAGTAAAAATACCTCGGAAAAAAGGTGAGATCGTTGGTGGCCAAAAAAATAGGTGGGATTATTATCCGCCAATTTGTGATAGGTAGGATTATTAAAATCCAATTTTCCCTTATTATTAAACAAGTTTGTAGTTTAGGAACACTACAAAGACAAGATCCCTTGGGTAATGGTTGTGACCACTTACACCTCCTACATACTTGTCTCCCATGAGCACCTAGCCTCCTTCTTGTCCCATCCTCTTAGCCGGCCTACATCCCCACCATACCTCTAGTTCTTTTTCAATTTCCCAAGCATGCATGTACAAGAGAACACTCTTGGTTCAAGTCACCTCAACCCATCCTTTCTCCTTCCTTATTTCGGCTAGAAACAAACCGAAACACCCCCATTTCGGTTCCCATGTGACCGAAACCAATCATCATCACCTAACCAACTTACTTTTAAACACCTAAACACTTCCTTTCAACTCACACAACTTCAAGAGAAACAAACACCTACTTTCTCAATCTCTCTCTCTTTCTCTCGGCTCACTAAGAACCGCCACCACCACCACCATTTCACCATCAACCATCTTGATTTCTAGCTTCTACATACCTTCCTTGTTCAAGGTAAATCATTTCTAGCACCAAGAACTCCATCATTCTTTCATTTCCTTCTTGATTTTCTTCATAAACAAACCCTTCTAACCTTTTGTTTGCTTGTCAAAATCCATGACAAAACCTTGAACCTTCATCACCATTCTTTCACATTTCAAGATCAAGGTTGGGTTTGGAGCTAAACTTGGAAGCTAGTTCAACAACCCATTAACGTCATTACCGATCCGGAAAGCTTTAAGTGAGGAGAACTTACTTTCTTTGATTATTTCTCACTAAATCTTTTATTCCTATATGTCACATGTCATGTTCATGATTTAGTCTTGATTTGGTTGTTGTATGAATTACTAACAAAAATAAATGTTAGTATGGTTATGTGTTTGTGATGGAAACTAGATATGTTTAAAAGATTATTTGACAAAATATATATATAACTTGTATTTTGTTAAAAAGAATCGCTTTAAATGACCAAGGTTGGAAAATATTGATTCTTGTATGTTAAATATAATTTGGAACACTTATCTTGGTGAGAAATGGACATACAAAGTGTTAAAAATCGAATTTCATGAAAAATATAAGTTTTATGAAAACTGGGCAGAGATGACACACATTCTGCGTGTCATAAACCTGCTGTCATCTGTGAACCATATGAACAAAAACACTGGACAGGGATGACACTCATTCCTGCGTGTCATAAAACTGCTGTCATGCAGAAAAATATATATTTTTCTAAATCTCCAAAACACTTGTATTTGACTCCAAACCAAAACCCAAGTTCACAAAAGGGTGATTTTGAGTCATAAAGGTGTTTACCAAGGATTTAAACATGAAACTTCAAGAAAATAGAACATGGAATTTTTATGACAAAAATACCACTTATTTTTATGAAAAAAATTAAGTTTAAGACTTTTGACAAGTTGTGACCACTTAGGACTTGTAATGTATTTCTAGGGATGCCAAAGGTGTTTTACGAAACATACTAAATAATTCGAGAAGTCAAACACTTGGAAACAAAATGGTTAAATATCTTAATCACGACGTTTCGATAAAAATTGCAATTTATTTTCAATTAAGAATTGGGTCCAGTTCAAAACATGAAACATGTTAGTTTTGACATATAAAAATACTTTATAAAGTTCGAATGAAGAAAAACATGTTTTATAAACAAACCGGACAAAAACTATAACTTTCGGTTACTCGAAAACGTCGGATTTCACAAGTTAAACTTCCAATAATTAATTTGGCAACTCAAAACCCTAAAACACATTTGGACAAGTCCACTAACAAATCCTAAGTGTTAGAAAACTTAAAATGTCATAACATCGTCATAACAGTCAAACTGGCGAAGCCGGTTAACCACCGGACGAACCTACGCTTAATTTTACCAAAATATAACTTCGTATATTTGTGGAAACATCTATTCATATTAAAGGAAGATTATATTTATTAATCGAAAAGTCCAAAATCTTACAAATATTTAGTGAATTAAATATTTACGATTTTTCCTAACGTTTAATGAAAATAATCCATATTATTCAATATTTATTTTTCAAACGTAATCATTATTTATTTATTCAGATAGATAATAAACTCCATCAACTTCAACACTATTTATTTGACAATAAATAAGTCCTAGGATTTCCATCACCTTCATTGGGTAATAACCAGTCGAGACTTAACCTTGAACATAGAGTGACGTATTCACTAACTCTAGATAGCCAAACCCTAATACGTCATAACATTACTTTGTAGACGTTTGCTAGGCTAAGTTCAATCAAACATACCTGACATCCACCTTCAAACAAGTGAGTCTTCACGGCCCCTTTTTCTTTTCTGTTTTCTAACTTGGGGGAGAATTCAATGAATGCTTTTCAACTTCAAACTGTCTGATATTATGATAACTGTACGACGTAATGATTGCATGTTCTTTTCATTTCCCCAATCTGTGTATTCATGTTGATTCATGTTATATGCCTAAGTCCCACTATTAATTGGATTCAATTAGTTCATTCGAAACGATAGCTTGTGAATAGATCTATTTGGGTTGACAACCCTACTCTGACTTGGTCGCTCCAGTCATGACTCCATGGTTATAGTCAAGGGGTACATTTGTTATTCTTGTCATTCGGCGTTCTTGGGGAAGAACATCAGGAGTGGGTAAACAGTTAGTTTTGAATTCAAGGTTCATGTTTGATCTTTACAACAACAGTGTTAACAAACTAATATCAAGACAAGCCAAACATTTTCCAAACATGTTTTCAAACAGTACAGTGTCATTAAACCTGTGAAACTCACCAACAATTCTGTTGACTCTTTTTATTCTTGAATTCTCAGGTGATTAAAGACTGCAACTCCATGTTTTTCTGTTGTGATCTTGCTTGACATATCATGGTCTGCCTGCTGTGTGTTCATGCATTTCATTTTGGAGATTTAGACGCATTACGCCTTAGGGTAGTTATGTTTATAAATCTCATAACTTGTCTTTTGGAAAACTTAACGTGTAACCACTACTCTATTTCCGCTGCCACGTTTTAGATGTTTAATTTAAATGTTTGAAACTTACATTTTCAGAAGACAAATGGTTTAATTAAATGTTCATTAGACGTCATCATTCATAACCATGACCATGATGCCAAATCAGTCACATGCCCACATTTAGTCATTTTCTCGGGGTGTGACAAAGTCCCCTCACCACATACTAAGTGTCTACGCTTTATTAAGGCTGACCTAGGAGCTATAGTAATTAAATTAAAACAAAGATAAACTGCTATCTATGTTTAAAAGATAACCACAACATCATCAAAATATAGTAGTAGTAAACCAAAATAGGAAACTTACAATTGTAGAGGCTAGATTATGAGGGTTTCATTAGTTTAGTAGACTAGTTTGGTTATTGTATGAAGGCTAGTTTATGATTGGGCTTGAGTTTACTATTGGGTTTATGACTCAAGAGGCCCAATAGTAAACCCATTGGGGTGCCTATATAAACCCCTCTAGACCTCCTTATTAGGGGCTGGTTTTACGATTTCTAGAGAGAGGACAGAGTTTACGATTTTTGGTTTTGTACCCGACAAGTTTTCTTGTGTGCAAAGATCAAGTTTTTAACGTTTAATCATCGTATTCTTCGTGTTTCTTCTCTTCTCTATCTTGAATCAATCATAAACAAGGATTCCGCACTCATTTGTGATATCAATATCGTGTCTTGGTAGATTTACTAGACCTACAATTGGTATCAGAGCCAAGAAACAAGTGTTTCGTGGTTCTCACGATATTGATTCAAGAGATCTAACGGTTTCTGTGAGTTTTTCTTGAGTTTTTCAGGTTCACGATCGAGTTTGCTGCTGTTTCTGGGCTGTTCGTCATGTTTACGATCGCTGTTCTTGCTGTTCTTAGTGTTTACGATCAGTTTCTAGCTTTATTGAGTGTTTACGACTGGGTGTTCTTGAAGATCTTCATCGGATTCGAGTTTACGACATCAAGAAGTGATTTTTGAGTGTTTATGACCTGCAAAATCGAGATTACGACTTCAAGATCGGTGCTTTGGGTGTTTACGATCAAGTTCAACCGGAATCAGTGTTTACGATTTTACCAGCCAGAAACGTGTTTACGATTGGCAGTTATCGGAAACGTGTTTACGACTGAGGTTTATCGGAATCAGGTGTTCTCGATCAGGTGTTTACGATCCAGCTGTCTGACGGATCGTAGACAGGTGATTACGATCGGGAACAGTGTTTACGATCGGAAACAGGTTTTGCGGCAAAAGTTCACTGTTTCACACTTTCACGGAAACGGTCGTAACTTTTGACTCGTTTGGAGTTAGAGGCTCAAATTTGAACACGACGTTCGTGACACCGAGCCCAGAATTACCCCGGACTAACGTCCAGGGGAGCTCGTTTGGACCCCCAAATTCCACTTCGAAGGCCTCCGTTTTTCAGTTTTAAGTTTTTGACACTATTCTTTGAATAGTACTTTTGCCGTTTTTGCCGATTCTTCAAAATCTTCAAAGGCTGCATATCTAAAGAAAGAAAATGAGTTCAGTGGTTGAAGAAACGAATATAGCTGAGGACAAAGATGATTTCACAGATGAAGTTGACAAAACTGAGATATGCCCCAATCCCACTTGTGCTCGTATAATTCCTAGACTTAGGCAAATTTGTAAAAATTATCAGATAGAATTATTTGAGATAAAATGCGAGAGGAGTTCTTTTAAGGGTAGATGGAAAAAGAATGAGGAGAATGTAAAAGCTCAGAAACTAGACATTGTGAAATATCAAAAACTTGCTACTGAGAAAACTCTACTGTATGACAATGCAAAGTTAGAAATAGCTGAGCTTAGGAAGCAGGTAGATGAGCTCACACATAAGAACAATGAGTTGCAAGTGAAACTAGATGTGAATCAAATGAGAAGCAAAAGAATGCTCGATGCTGGAAAGGAATTGTCACATGCTGTTGTGACTGGTCAAGTTGGGAAAGACACATCTGGGTTTGGGTCAGAGAAAACTGATAAATCTTTGGCAATGAACAACATCATTCCTCCACCAGTTCCCAGAGACATTATAGGAATACTTCTTAGTGAGGATCAAGTTGAACGAACCAAGTCTGATTATAAAGAAGCTCCTCCTCCTATTGATAGTGTCTTGATTGGAACTACACCATTGACTCAAGAGGAAATAGACAACGGGGCAAACATGACATATGGTGAAGGGAGAATAGAGGACATATCAAGAGATGATGATGAGTGCCAGGAGTATAACAGATGTCATAGCTCCAAGTCTGATGATGCTGGTACAAGTAAAAGTGGAGTTAATGATGTGACCAAGAATGAGGCCAAAGCTTTTGTGTCGGAGATAAAGCTGAAACAGTATCCTAAAATTGAGACTCCATACTTCAAGGTTGTTGATGAGGTGAAATGGGAAAAGGTGATCTTGACGACACGGCCTGAGGGGAAGATCTTTATGACATCTGGATCAATGTTTGACCAAGAACCAGATGTAGGATATGAATTATCATCCTTCTCCTCCAAGTTCAAGGGAATAACCGATGGAGTGATAAGTGAACCTAAAGTTGAGAGGCCAAAGATCACCATCAAGCATCCAAGTATGAAACCAACAGCTGGAGTGAAGAATGAAAAACTCAAGGGAGTAGCTGTGTCTCCCATTTCTTCAGTTGGATCATGCAGTTGCTGTTGTAATTGCAAGAATGGTGCTTCAACGTCAAAGAATCAAGGAAGCACAAAGACAGTAAAGACAGGTTCGACACAGGCTTCGACAAACCAGTAGAAAGTCAAATATGAAGCTGCAGTCAAACCAAGGACACAGACACAAGGCAAACCAGCTCCATATCAGCCACCAAAGACGAATGGGTACACGTCTGACTTCTATCTAAAGAAGCAGACTTGCTTTAATTGTGGCATCGCTGGTCATATTGCTAGAAACTGTCTTTATCGCCCCTATGAACCCTATTTTCCGAAAATTCAAAGGGCTTCATCTCAGGAGTCTGTAAAGTCTAAGCCAATGATGGTGCAAACACCTAAGGCAATGAAGACTGTTACTCCTAAGGTTAAACCCTCTGATCAACATTGGGGTGCTGCCAAAGCTGAAAGAAAATCTTTAAATCAAAACAACTGCTTTCCAAGTTTCCAAAATTTTCATAAAAAGGTGAAGAAACCATATTCAAAGCAATCAAAACTTGAAAAACCCAAAGTTACCCCTCCCAAGGTAACTAAAACTGTTTTAACAAATGAATCTAAAACAAAGAAGGTTGAAATACCTAAAGTCACAACTCAAAAGGTGACTAAAACAAAAACTGTTTTGAAAAGTGAATCTAAAACGAAGAAGGTTGAAATACCTAAGGTCACAACTCCAAAGGTGACTAAAACAAATGTTAAATCACCTGGAACTTGGAAACCAAAGGCTAATGCAGCTACAACCGAATCATCCCAACTTCCTGATTTTTCAAAAGGAATGTTTTTAAAAGAAATTTCATTCATTGATTCCTCAGGAGTACCCAGAAAAACAATGACCTGGGTACTATTAGCTAACTAATCTCTCACTCTGTGCAGGAACGATCAAGGAGGATTATCACTAACATTTTTATTACTAATTTGTTTGTTGATAAGTGATTGTTCCAGGCACAGTTTAGGAGACGTATCTTCATGTCATGTCAAGTAATCTATAAATGGAAGGTATGTCTCATTGAGAGGTAAAATGTGTAAATCAGCATGAAAGCACCTGTTCTTAACTTGGTTGATTGAATGATGTGGCAGCAAAGGGTCTTTTGAGTCAAACATATTTCATTAAAGTTTCAATTAAGCTATTGATTGATTATGTGTTTGACTTCAAATGCAATGAAGTGTGCATGTCATGAAACCCAATTTTTTAAAATTTTCAAATCAATACTTTGAAAGTTAGCTTGGCCAGATATCTTCAAAATTTTGTGTTTTGTTCTTTTAAGTGTGTTTGTGTGTTTTGTTTTTTTATTATTTAAAAAAAATAATGTTCACAAGATTGTGACATTAAAAATCAAAAAGCAAGGGGAAGAAATGTAAAGATGAAGAAAAAGTTGACCCCTAAAAAATAGTGTGCTTTTCAATTTTTAATTGTTTGTGTCTTGTTTTTGAGAAGTTTAGGGGAAGTAAAATGAATGTCCGGGTTGAAGATGGCTGACACGCGTAAGGCGGAAGTGAAAGGCAAGCTCCACGGTGATATGCTCGGTAGGCTCGACCTAAACTTATGACCTCTAATGAAAGTGCAGTGAAGTTAAAAAATATATATGTTTAGTTTCCCATCACAGGTTGCATGGTTTAAAAGACTGAGTCCCGGCAAAAATGGGTTGAGAGTGGTAATTACCTAGTATTCACTCTCTCACACGCCATGTTTCTGCTGTTATGACAACACCACAGAAAAATGAAAAGAAAAATGAAAAGAAAAAGGAAAATAAAAAAAATAAGGAAAATTGGAATTAAATAATCCAAGTTATTGGGTATTGGCGGATAATAATCCGAGTTCCAATATTGGCCTACAATAATCTCAATTATTTGGGTCTTGGAATTCATTGGGCCGCCGTTAATTTTTCACTAACTCCGTTAGTTGTGTGCTGACGTGGCACATACCACGTCAGCAAGTATGATGCCACATCACCTGCCACATTAGCAAAAATGATGCCACATCACCTGCCACGTCAGCAAGTACTAGCGGAGTTAGTGAAAAATTAACGGCGGCCCAATGAATTCCAAGACCCAAATAATTGGGATTATTGTAGGCCAATATTGGAACTCGGATTATTATCCGCCAATACCCAATAACTTGGATTATTTAATTCCAATTTTCCAAAAAATAATGATAAAAATAAATAAATTATTGTGTTTGGTCTTCTCTGCGTGCTTATGCGGCCGACCTGATCACCAACTGATAATTAAGAAAATAAGTGGTAGTGATAGCGGTGCTGCATGGTTCCTCAAGTTGGGGGTTTGTGAATCCTCAATAAACTCTGAGGTTGGGTAGGTTTTGCTGTGTACGCTTGGGTGTGGGGACAATTAAACATGACGGTAATATTGTACTATATTAAGCATGACGCATTCGGTTGGGATTAAACGGGTTTGAGTTTAAAGCGGACAAACATACCGGCAATCACCTGGACTAGTTGAGTAACTGAAGCTGAAAAGGGTTCCCCAGTCAGATTCATACGGTTTGATCCCTTGCAAACTTTCTCATGTTTGGTTTGGTAAGTATTTGTTTAGTTTATATCTTTCGTGTGTGAGTCGTTAAGTTCTTTTTGGTGTGTTTTCGTCTTGGCCAGGTCGATTTGAGAAGTCAAAATGTGTTTTTCATGGGTTTTAATGCATGACAATATGCCCCCGACAGATCTTGACAAACTTTTAGGGGAAGGAGTATGGGATAATAAGTATTATCCGAAGGGAACTCGAGGATGATACTTATTATCTAATGGAAAAGACTTCCTCCGTCAGATCTTGACAAATCTTTAGGGGAAGGAGGGAGGATAATAAGTACTATCCGAAGGGAACTCGAGGATGATACTTATTATCTAATGAAAAGACTTCCATAATACATAGTATCTGAAGGGAACTCGAAGATAATATGTATTATCTCAGGGGAAGTCCTTAGCTGAGGGGAAGTTATCAGCTAAGGGGAAGTCTTTAGAGGTCTTGGGTTCGGGGGAAGTTTTATAGAAAACCCGTAATCTATATTAGGGTTTTTGGTTAAAATTATGTTAATTTGAATCAACTGAACAAATGATAATTACCTCCTAACCCAAAGACCGGTCATCAAATGTCTGGTGGAGTATATTTTTTCAAATGTGTGTCAGACAGGTTGATGAGAGAAAGATGCTGCTGATGCTGCTACTGCTCAAAGTTAAAGAACCAGCCGGACAAGACTTCCATCTGGAAAAGCAACTGTTCAGGGGAAGTTGTTGGTTTCTGTACAAGCTTCTAAAAGATTATCAAAGAAGATGTTCACAAGCTCTAATTTATGAAGATTCAAGACAGTTACCGAAGATTCAGCAAGAACCAATTCTTTCAAGAGAAGCAAGTCAATGAGAATCCTCCTCTCATTAACTTGTTCATTTCAAGAAGTTCGAGCTGATGCTGATCAAGAGGAAGTCCCAAGTGCCCGTTATGAAACCCAATGAAGATTTCTGCGGAAAGAATCTTCATCAACGTCTTTGCCAGCCAGTCAAGAAGAAGATTTTCAAAGATCGAAGACATTTAATATCACAAGCCTAGGGGAAGATTGTAGAGGCTAGATTATGAGGCTTGCAATATTAAATATGTTGGGCTGGGCTTAGAGGGTTTCATTAGTTTAGTAGACTAGTTTGGTTATTGTATGAAGGCTAGTTTATGATTGGGCTTGAGTTTACTATTGGGTTTATGACTCAAGAGGCCCAATAGTAAACCCATTGGGGTGCCTATATAAACCCCTCTAGACCTCCTTATTAGGGGCTGGTTTTACGATTTCTAGAGAGAGGACAGAGTTTACGATTTCTTGTCTTGTACCCGACAAGTTTTCTTGTGTGCAAAGATCAAGTTTTTAACGTTTAATCATCGTATTCTTCGTGTTTCTTCTCTTCTCTATCTTGAATCAATCATAAACGAGGATTCCGCACTCGTTTGTGATTAAAATATCGTGATTAGTTGTTGACTCAGGACCTACAACAATTAGCAAGTAAAAGATCACAATCTTCACACTCCTGAAAAAATACATAGAACATCAGCACCTTACGATAACTGTGTTTATCTCCATTAAAAGTAACAAAAAAAAAAGTAGCAACTTTCAATCCATTACAAAAGAGCTCATATATTTATCTATCCTAAAACTAAGAAAAAATTTGGAAATTTTCACACCAATATAAAACAACTTATATTATAAGCAATTCGATCTAAATTAGTATCTTTGAAAAGGATAACAAACTTATTTCTATTATGGAAAGTAACATTATAATTTGCAACCTTTAGAATATAAGGAAGTGATGTTAGAACAACAAATATGGAATGATTTTTAATTATGAACACATAAATAGACTACAGAAAAGCTAATCATACACAACAGGTAGAACTACAATCACAAAATTGTGACCCACTTGGCCACTTTGAAACCTGAACAAAAAATACTAAAGGAAAAATTTTGAAGGTACAGAAAAACAGACCATAAACAAAAGGTAGAATTACAAACATACTAACTTGTAGTAGACTCTTTTTTTAAGAGAAGCCTCAGAAATAACTTCAAGGAGACTACAGTAGAACTACTAAAATCACATAAACATGTTTCAATTTAGAATGAGGACCCAAAAAATATAAATAACAGCAATGATGTAATTGCATTCAACAGATAAGCCATCGGCATACCAAACCACACCAAAAGAATTAATATATGTAATAAATGCAAGTCTGATTAAGAACATAAACAAAAAATACGAAAGTACACCAACAAAATTGACATGCAGCTCTTATTAACAACAAAAACAAACAATAAAGGAAAAGAAACTTACCAAAGAGCTTGAAAATTGAAAACGACAGAGTAAGAGAACCACCAATAACTTGAAATGAGCAATCCCTCTCACGACGGCAAGAGACAAAAGCGACGGGATGAAACAAGAAGAAGAACTAATTGACTATATAAGCACTTGTGGCTCTTTTCTTTAACTATGATGTATAATGTACAGCATCTGAAGCAACTGAAAGAGAAAGCACTAAAAAGAGCATAATTAACACGAAAGTTTTGCTGGCTTCGTTTCCTTGCTGCACAAACTAAAAAATACATCTTCATTTTTCGGTGGGAAACCTGTTGAATTTAGGTGTCCAGACCCGACTAAATCAAGTACCCGACCCGGTCAAGACCCGTAAGAGTTACACCGGAGGCAACGGGTATTTAAGACCGCTTACTTTATAACCGGCATATTCGCAGAACAATTGATTGTTTGTTTATTAAATAGTTTAATAAATAAATAATTGATTAGATTATTAAATTAGCGACAAAAGGACGATAAATAATATTACGTCTTAAACGACGATTAACGTGTTAGTTAGTGACTGATATTCGTTAACTCTCGGCACACGACAAACGTTTAACACTTAAATGTTAGTCGTGTAGATTAAATGGTTCGATTGAGGATTAAAATAAACACGAGGGACCTAACGGAAAATTAGTCAGATATATATCTGACTAATGGAGGGGGCGTAAACCCTAATCCAGATTAGAGAATTTTCGGCCCCCCTCCCTCTCCTCTCTCTCGACGCCGCCGACGACACCCCACCGCCGCCGCCTCCTCTGCTTCTCCGGCGATCTCTTTAGTTATCCGCGAGAACCCTTTCACCATTAGCCGAGCCGCCGCAGCAACTCAAGCCGAGCCGCCGCAGCAGCCCAACCCGAGCCGCCGCAGCAGCCCAACCCGAGCCGCCGCAGCAGCTCGCTGATCTTGCTCCACCGTCGACCGCCGCCGCTGATCGAGCGCCCTTCGCCGCTCCACAACCGCCGCCGATGTCCGCCGTCCGCCGCGACCCAGCCGCTGCCGCCTGCAGCGCTGCCGCAACCGGTCACCGCGCCACCATCGCCCTCCTCGTCGCACGCGGCCGCCGCCCGAGCTGGCCGCCGCCACCTCCCCTCGCCGTCGCCGCTTCACCGCCGACAAAACCCTAGCCGCGAACCGCGTCTGTCGCATGTTCCGCCGTCGTCCGTGAAACCCTAATTTCGCGCCTATCCGACGTACGAGATTTCGGTGCCGTGACATCGAGGGAAATCCGTAACTGCGAGGCTATTCTCGATTTGCCCGTCAAATCGATCTGCGAATCCCTAGCGTCACCCGTTGACTTCCGGTGTCTCGAACGTTTGTTTGAATCACCGCTCAGGTATATCTAAACTCGTTATTAGTTTAGATTTAATTATTTAATTATCGGTTTATATCGCGTTTTTGTTTAAACGCATTTTGGTGTTTGCGCGTTTGGTGATTGTCGAATCCTGTTGTTTTGGCTTACGTTAAATGACTGGTTTTCGTGTTTGTAAATTGAATCGTTTCCGCTGCCAATTAAATTAATTGTTAATTTAATCTAATTTAATTTACTCAGTAATTAATTAAATAATTATTTATTGTAAATAATTATTTCAAAAAAAAAATTGCTATTGCCGAGACCCGAATGCCACTGTCGTAACCCAACAGTGGTATCAGAGCCTTGATCACCACACGCAAACCCATATCGGTTATATTAAACCGAAATATTTTCGCGAACTGGGTTTTGAACCCGAAAGTCGCGAAATTGCATGAATCGCCCTTTCATTATGTTTAGTCGATTTTGGATCCACCAAACATAATCCGATTCAATTTAATTGATTGAATTATCTTTCGTACATATTCGGCCCAACCACATTTGATTTGGTCGTGGATTCGTTATGGTTTGGCCCATTAGGCCCATGTTGTTTTGTTTTGGATTGGCCCACTTTTATTGGGTTCAAAGTTGTATACATTTAAAATAGAATAGTTTTATTTTAAATTTGTAATTGCTCACTTTCGCCTGGACGAACGAGACGAGCCTGACTCAAGGACCCAATAGAAATTATCCTTTAAGGGAATTTCGTAAATGGCTAGAGCCCAAAACGAGACTGACGTTTCCTGATGACGCGCAGGAGTTTGTTGAAGTCAGTGGGAGCAACTAAGTCGATCAGGGAGTTTTTCTGTTCTCGTGGTTGATTTACTTTTCGTCCCTTGACCCTCCTTGATATTGTCATAGGCTCTGACAATATCGAATCCCCTGTCTGGCTGAATATGTACATGTGTGTTTGCTTGTTTTGGTTGCTTGTCTTAATTTGATTAACGCGCCAACTAAATTCCAAACTTAGTTTTACCGATATAAAACTAATTTTTCAATCAATAAATTTAAAGTCCTAATTTTAATTACGACTCTTTTAAATTTGTTAACCAATTCTAATTCGACATTAAATTCGGATTTTTCGATAAAGTAATCGAATTTAGCTTATAATTGGTTATCGTCTCGCGACACGTAGATTATTAATACCTAGGTTATTTTAAATGATCGTCCCGAGTGAGATAAGACTTATAATATTGTCGTCACGTTAAATATTAAAATATGACATAATAATCCTATTTGGTAAGCCTAAAACTGGTAGTCTATGCCATCCTAAGCTGAGTCTAACTTGGAACATATTTACCGAGGCATTCGTGTTGGAGTATTTCAACACCGCACGTGGTGTTTAGGGTATCTTCCAAGGTGTGCGTATTGGAGTATTTCAACACCGTACGCACACATTGACCGCTTGGGACAACTGGAGTATTTCAACACCGTATCTCTGGTCGGCGTGTAAACAGAATGGGCATAGATGGGGCTAAACGTATTTCGTTGATCCATTCGCGAAAGCCCCATATCGGGAGTTGTGATGTTACTCACAAGCGACAATCGTTGTCCATTAAGTTACTTGGAGATTTTGAAAGCACTTTACGCTGTCTGGAGAAATTGTCTGACTGACTGAATTCCCAATTCCTATTCAAGATTAGCTTGCCATCCTTGAATACGAATCAAACATCGAAACACTAAAATATTTGCCTATTGTTTCAGATGGCTAACCGCGCAAACCAAGAGATATTCCATCTCAAGTCTCTCCTTGAGAAGGAGAAACTAAATGGCGCCAACTTCCTTGATTGGGAAAGAAATCTGAAAATCGTCCTCAAAATGGCTAACATGGAAAACGTGCTGGAGGCTGAGGTTCCTGAGGAACCTGAAGCTGAAACAGCCGCGGCGCGAAACGCCCATAACACACTACGCACAAATGCTAAAAATGTCGCGTGTCTTATGTTAGCCACCATGGATTCTGAGATTCAGAAGAACATGGTTGACAGGACTGCTTTTCAGATGATCGGTGATCTGAGGGGCATGTTTGAAACTCAGGCCCGACAGGAGCGCTATGACACCGTTGTGACACTCATTAGTTGTCGCATGGCCGAAGGCGCTCCGGTCAGCCCTCATGTCCTGAAGATGAAGAGTTACATCGACCGTTTAGCAAAGCTGAATTACGTCATCCCCGCCGAAATGGCGACTGACCTGATTCTTCACTCACTGTCCAGTGCCTTTACCCTTTTTCGGGTAAACTTTAACATGCATAGCATGGTAAAGACAGTGACTGAGCTTCACGGCATGCTTAAGACCGCTGAAGTTAATTTTGTTAACGGCAAGGCACCCGATGTACTCGCAATCCGATCAGGAGGCGTCAAGAAGCCCGAGGTAAAGAAGGGTAGGCGTGGGAACAAGAAGAAAGGCAAGGCGGCTGTCACCAGAGCGTCTGGAAGCTCCCAGAAGGGCAAGTCTAAGGCAACCAAGGCACCGCCGCCTGAACAACGCGAGTGTTTTGAATGCCACAAGATGGGGCACTGGAAAAGAAACTGCCCAGAGTATCTTGCCAAGGTGAAAAGCGGAAAAGCCCAGCCGGGTAATTCCTCAGGTATACACATAAGTTCATGTTGTATGATGCTTCACTTATTCCTACAAAATATATGTTTGACATACTTTACATTTTGTAGGTGCATGAAGCTGAAAGAAAGCAAACCAAGACGACATTGAGCTACCCTGCGATTTTCGCACCTAAATAAAGTTCGTGTCTTGAGTTTTTGGTTTAAAACAGTTCTTGGTGACTTTAGAACAACTTGTTTTGTTTGGTTTCCCTGACTGCGTTCAGGATGAACAAATAGCTTTCTTTTGGATTTTGATCGTGACATGTTTTGGCTATGGTTTCAAAACATGCATGACTTGTTTTAATCTACTTTGAATTTGATTCAACCTTTTGTTAGATTAAGTTCAAAATCCCACAACAACATACCTTATTGCCTGGTACACTTGATTTGATCAAGGCTAGCTTAAATGCGACATGATAACCTTTAAGTTATTACATCCCATCAGAGTTATAATGCCTTAAGCATGTATCGTAATTGTTACGAGACAACACATGACGTAACAGTAGTTCATAAAGTCCCATTACTTTGAACCATCTGACGTCAAGAATATTAAATCAAGTCGAACCAATTGAAGATCGACGTTTCGATCTACAACCGTATGAACATATCAATTCTCTGCTTTAAGCAGACATTTGTTCATATAAGTTCGATTCACCAGCCAAATTACTACAGGAACAATCATCTGATGATTGAAACACTGTACAAATGGTCACACCAATTCTGGTGCATATTACCATTACAAATACATGTGCATACCCACTCACATCTTGAAAGTCTTAGACTACACTTGTTGTACTCACATGTGTTTGAATTCGACATGCACTAAAATGTTTAGCACAGCGATTCATTTTTTCATCATGAAACAGATAAACACAAGACAAATGACTTGCCACATCTATAGCCCTTGACACTTTGTGACCATAACGCCCCTTCATACATCACTTGCATAACTAACCTCCAATCCCAAGATTAGTATTTTGCGATGATGGAATTTAGTAATTACATGTCCAAAGCTAGATCTCTAAATATCTGAAGAAAGGTGACTCTAGCAAGTCACTGGACCATGTAAAACAACTCTCGCATGTAAACGAGACGGGCCAGATGAGCAATGTTTCGCCAAAAATGGATTGTTGCTTAGCGAAACATGATGACATTCCATTTAGAGTTTGTATGTTAATCTTACCTGTATAAGGGAAACATCCTCTAATGTCGGACCCAAGAGTCCAATAGAATAAATCATCGCCTCAACCATCACAAGATACTTTCAAACAATCATAGACGAAAGCGTATTTGTGCTATCAAACTCTGAAATGACTTTGACAGTCGTCTTTGAACTTATGAACGAGTCATAACATCTGGATATTAAAATTTTGATTTTCGTACCTTATGCTACGAAAACAATTCGAATCATACTAAATATGATACGAAAGGAAATCCAATACTAGGATATTGCATGGAAGGATGCCGTAAGGTGTTACGTCACAACCATAGATGGAAAATCACAACATCACTGCTAAACACTGATGAAAACAAATATGTTCATTAAAAGGTACAGATTGTACTCATTGAACATTAATAGCCACCTTAATTGAATCTGAACTAAGGATGACATTAAAAACATTCAAAGGATTAATTCGACTCTGTAAATAGTCGTTTAAACATGTTCATGTGATAACACAGTCGTTTATGTGCTCACCAAGGGCACTGCTTTATCACAAGTTCGATTCAATTAAGAAGACTCGCTGTTCAAGACAAGCACTGAATCTTAAGAAACAAATTATATTACACATTCTTAAAACGAAACACTAGAACATGATAGCGAATTCATACTTTCAATGATCAGGCTTGATCAGCGGAATAATACTACTGAGTAGTGTAAGAATTCTGCATCACATCTGTGTTCGATTTTAGTGTTGGATGTCAAACATCATCGTTTGCACCAAATCTTAGACTTCCTCTAAGTTGTTAGACGAAAGTCTGAGTTCTACATAACGCGTTCGAATTTTATACGTCTTTATCATCCATGAATATTCACTTGATATTCTAAATGTCCGTAGTCGATCAGACATTGCGGGAGCAATGCCTGAAGCAAGACTATTCTGACTCTGGACTCAAGGCGTTGACTTCCAGACTCACAAGGCCTCATTAGAGAATGACGTCAGGACGTAACTCGTATCAGATTGTCTTCATGGAGTTAATCATAAGACAAATCTTGATTGATGGTATACTCAACGGTATCCTTTGACCTGAGATACATGAGCGACCTCCCGTCTGCTAAAGAACTTTCTTTGACTGTAGCTTAACGCTGTCGCGTAACTGCCAGCCATAACGGTTACTTTGGGGAATGGATCTGAAGCTTAGTGGGAGCTGTATGTAGTCAATATGGGATTCTGTACTCTTGCATTAATAATGCAACAGTTTGACATCGTGGGCCCTCTCGTCGGTTCCAAGTGTTAAGTGTAAGGCCTTACCCAAACTTACTGTGTGTTTGATTGGACCACTTCGAACAGTAAAACGAGAAATACAATGATCGAACACAATAGAGAATGAATAAATCCATGCCTCTAGTTCGATTGATGTCTCATACAGAAAGGATCTGATGACTTTACAAATACCATAAGTCTAAACTATATCACGAGTTTATTGATATGCCTTGGTTGTTTTGACTTGAAGTGTCATGACTGGTTGGGACAGCCATGTGTAGCTAGAGCACCTCTGACTGTATCTTGATTAATAGTCGCACTCAGTCCAAGTGGGAGACTGTTGAATTTAGGTGTCCAGACCCGACTAAATCAAGTACCCGACCCGGTCAAGACCCGTAAGAGTTACACCGGAGGCAACGGGTATTTAAGACCGCTTACTTTATAACCGGCATATTCGCAGAACAATTGATTGTTTGTTTATTAAATAGTTTAATAAATAAATAATTGATTAGATCATTAAATTAGCGAAAAAAGGACGATAAATAATATTACGTCTTAAACGACGATTAACGTGTTAGTCAGTGACTGATATTCGTTAACTCTCGGCACACGACATACGTTTAACAGTTAAATGTTAGTCGTGTAGATTAAATGGTTCGATTGAGGATTAAAATAAACACGAGGGACCTAACGGAAAATTAGTCAGATATATATCTGACTAATGGAGGGGGCGCAAACCCTAATCCAGATTAGAGAATTTTCGGCCCCCCTCCCTCTCCTCTCTCTCGACGCCGCCGACGGCACCCCACCGCCGCCGCCTCCTCTGCTTCTCCGGCGATCTCTTTAGTTATCCGCGAGAACCCTTTCACCATTAGCCGAGCCGCCGCAGCAACTCAAGTCGAGCCGCCGCAGCAGCCCAACCCGAGCCGCCGCAGCAGCTCGCCGATCTTGCTCCACCATCAACCGCCGCCACTGATCGAGCGCCCTTCGCCGCTCCACAACCGCCGCCGCTGTCCGCCGTCCGCCGCGACCCAGCCGCTGCCGCCTGCAGCGCTGCCCGAGCCGGCCGCCGCCACCTTCCCTCGCCGTCGCCGCTTCACCGCCGACAAAACCCTAGTCGCGAACCGCGTCTGTCGCGTGTTCCGCCGTCGTCCGCGAAACCCTAATTTCGCGCCTATCCGACGTACGAGATTTCGGTGCCGTGTCATCGAGGGAAATCCGTAACTGCGAGGCTATTCTTGATTTGCCCGTCAAATCGATCTGCGAATCCCTAGCGTCACCCGTTGACTTCCGGTGTCTCGAATGTTTGTTTGAATCACTGCTCAGGTATATCTAAACTCGTTATTAGTTTAGATTTAATTATTTTATTATCGGTTTATATCGCGTTTTTGTTTAAACGCATTTTGGTGTTTACGCGTTTGGTGATTGTCGAATCCTGTTGTTTTGGCTTACGTTAAATGACTGGTTTTCGTGTTTGTAAATTAAATCGTTTCCGCTGCCAATTAAATTAATTGTTAATTTAATCTAATTTAATTTACTCAGTAATTGATTAAATAATTATTTATTGTAAATAGTTATTTCAAAAAAAAAATTGCTATTGCCGAGACCCGAATGCCACTGTCGTAACCCAACAAAACCAACAAAATCCGATGGTATAACTGGAAGATTACAAACTACACTTGAACCTCAAACATACCGAAACAACATTTTCACCCAAATTTTATGAACAAATGCACTAAAACAGAGATGAAATCAGAACCGCTAATGAAAAATTGAGGATGGAATAAGATCAAAAAGGATTTAAGAAAGCACAAACCTGATGAAAGTTGCAAATCTATAGCAGCCCTGATTTTAGTAACCCGAGATATGTTCTTTACTTTTGATAGAGCACAAAAAGGAAGATCCACTACCCTAGATCTGAAAAACAAAGCCAAGCAAAGAGTAAACCCCAGAAAATGAAAGCATCGTTCGATTCATTAAAACCCTAAAACGAAATTGATAGAGAGAGAAGATGGTGTGTACAGAGAGCCAGGTCTAAAATGAGAATGAAACCTTCACCGACATCGTCGATGTTGGACGGTGGAGCGACGTGCAGGTGGTGAGGTGCATCTCTGCGGCAGGGGGTGAGGACCGACGTGCAGAGTGAAGGGAGAAGAGAGATGCGTCCTCTTCATCATCGCCATCTTCGTTACCGCTATCGCCACCCATATTCATCCTCTCTCATCAATGAAAATGAAATTCTACTCCTATCAACAATTACAAGGAAATGATTAAAGGTTACACGGAAATGAAATACAATACAAAGAAATGAATATAAGATTACAAGGAAATGAAATAAATTAAAATTACAATACAAAGAAAATGAAATTCTATTGATTTGAATGAAGAAAAATTAATGACAGAGAATTATGAAAAAGGTTTTGAAAGTCAAAGAAAATTGATTTGAGAAAACCTTTTGATATTAATTAAGAAAACGAGAAGGTTCCAAGGAACCTTTGGCGAAGGATTCGGGTCAAAACCCGGGTCCCTTAAAACAAATTCCGGGTCTACCGAAGAATCGTTTTGTTTCCCAGGGTACAATCGCCAAAACCGTATTGTACGGCCGGGATAACTCTAAGCTTGAAAATACCTTGAAGCTTGAAGAACAGGAACAATGAAGAAGATGGGAGAAAGAATGAGGAGATGTAGAGAGAAAGAATTCTGTGTGAATTCTGGTGTATTTTGCCTCAACTAATGAGGCTGTATTTATAGTGGTGGGAATTCTTGTTGAGCACTCAAAAGTTAATTCGTAGTCAAACTTTGCATTAAACGTCTTTAATGCAAATTGATTTATAATTAACGCGGAATTACCTTAATTAGCTCAAAACGCGTTTACAGCTGTCAATCCGGAGGAATCTCCGCGTAACAGCTGTTTCCGGAAGAACTGATCTTCCGGTTCAACTTCCGCTTGAACTCCAAGCGGAGCTCCTATTCCACTTGAACTTCCGCCGGAACACCTTCCGGTTGAACCCAAAAACAACAAGGCGGCTCTCAAGTGCAAAGTGCGCCATCAAAGCGCCACATTGCGCCTCATACGCCCACGCCACGCACGCGTGAGTGCGAGTGCGAGTTAGGGGTGCTTCGCACCCCTCAGGGTCCAAGGGATGTGTCCTACTAAAGGAAACAATTGTTGGTAAGGTTCCCACCTTATAAACCACTTTTGGTTTCAATCCCCAACCAATGTGGGATGAGTTAACATGCTATACTTAGCATTTTTCTCTCTAATTTTCGCAGCTTCACAAGTTGCGAGACCTCAACTTTGAGCTTCGATATCTCATTCATACGAGCTCGGATTTGGACGTGGTTTGATGCGTTGGAAAGCCCTCACAACGTACTACTCAAACCCATTAAATACAGAGGCAACAACCTATGTTATCTGTATTTTATTTTAGTTCAAAGTTGGTAAAAAACTCATTTTCACACTTAGTGAAAAAACTCATTTTTCACTAGTTTTTCTCCCAAAATTCCAACATATTCATCCTCTCTCATCATCGTCTTTGACAAATGTATTCGACAGAGAGATATGATTCAGTACCTGCAAAGTAGATGAAGGAGTGGCCGAGTCTGTAAGGTATGGTTCTGCTATATTTGCTCTCACCTGCTACATATGTGTGAAGGCGAAAGCAAATCTCCTCCCTCTTTTTAGATTAGATGATTTGAACCACAAAAATCATTCACGCAATATATGTGTTGTACCCTAAAAGTTTTTAGGTTTGTAACATAAGCTTTAGAATCTGTACTTTATGTTTTAAAGATTGTACCATAAGTTATATTATGTTAATATAGGATAATAAATTTATTACTATTATGATGAAATGAGTTTGAATTATAAATTTCGTTAGATGCAGTATAAATCAGGTTGATTTGAAGTTGTGGATCAACTTTTTTATAGGATCAAAATGGTGTAATACATTATATAAAAACGCATCGCAATCTGAGGGTTTAAAATCTAGTTAATATTAATATAATACGTGCCATGGCAAACTTCTTAAAAAGCCATAAAGAATTACCGAAGAGAAAAATATTCCGTCGTAATTACCGATGTATTCCTACATGTCGTAGTACTTTATAATACTAAAAAAATGTTAAATAATTGCGTTTTATTGTTTTGTTTTACGTTACACAAACCACAGATGAATGAGTTTATAACAAGTAATCTTTTCAATGTTAAAAGACATAGTGTATTTCACTAATGCTTCACTATTGGTCATTCACATGTAATTACAAAAATGATTTCAAATCATCTTCGATTTTCAAAGAGAAGTTTTGCGTTAAAATTAACTTACATTGGCATGAAAAATAGAAAACCGCGTTTCTGTCTTCTAAAATCGCAGGTTAATGTGTTTACACACAAGCATGGAGAAAAGGGGAGTATTCAAGAACTATTCTCAAGTGGTTCAGTTGACATAACCCTGTTCCAGTCATGCAAGCTCTACAACAAACAAGGAGCTTCAAGATTGAAGATCTGATGCATTTATGTTGAAGATTGGATATTAGAAGTTTGTTGAAGAGTAGTACATCACGAAGATCAAGTTGATGCTGTGATGTTTGATACAAATAAACCACACGTTAAGGAGGAGTCTGTTAAGCATAATTCGTATGCGTCAGTGTGTCTCGTGTGTTGTATCTAGAATAGGGTTATATGTGAGTTAGGAGAGTCATGAACTGAGCCACTGACCAATGGTTCGTGAGCCACGAACCAATGATGCGTTGGACAGCTTGGTTCGCTGACTAGTCAGCCTATAAATAGGTTGACTTGCTCATTAGACTTAGAACTTCTGTCATTCATCTTATTCGATGTGTGTATTCTCTATGTGTGTTGAACCAGATTTAAAGCAATACAAATTCACTTGTATTTACTATGTGTGTCTTGATTCCATCTCGATTTCACTAGATCAGTAGACGATCCATCGCTCCTCACGTCTAAAGTCCCTTTGCCGGAATCAATGGCTGTGGGTTTTTGGTTAGACGTTTTCCGTCTTTAATGATTCCATTTCAACCGTAACACCGACAACAAAAAAGGTCTTTTGCGGTGACATGTTTGACTTTAATAAAGTCAAAATTAAACACTTTGTGAACCATTCTCAATTCCCATTCGGAAGCTTGATTTGGAAGCTAACACCAACGTGATTACACTGCGAAAATCTTAGCATATTGAAGCTTGACACGGTGTTCGTGAACAGTGGCCGAGTCTGAGGTGGTCATCGCCGGTCGTGAATGATGGTTGTCGCCGGTCATAAATGGTGGTCGGGTAGGATGTGGTCGAGAACGGTGGGAGAGATTCTGGTTGACGTGAGTTCGGCTAGGGTTTTGTCTAGGTAAACTGATCGAGAATGAGTTTTGGGTAAATGAGGAGAAAAACAGATCTAGAATGGAAATAAGCCCGCTAAATATTTTAGGAGCATTAGTGGCGACATGTTGCCGCTAAAGGGTAGCCACTAATGCTTTATGCCAGATCATATCGTGGCCATCAGATCTACCCGAAAATCAACTGTCTGAAACATACAAGTAATTGTAGAGTAACTACTTGGTAACAATGGTGTAAATGGGGTCTTTCAAAATTTAGATCCAGATATGGAATTGAAGTTGGAGAGATGCGAAAGAACACAATAAACAGTGGCAATGATCATGAAGAAATAGGTAAGTTTGATGTGTTTGTTAGGATCTCTGTAAATTTTAATAGAAAAGTTAATGGATGTTACCTCAAAGGACATAAAGTGTGATAAATTTCTTAGATAACCACCTTTTTAGTTACTTCCTTAGTTTAAGAACGAAACATAAAATTTAGTAGAAACTTAAAGGACGAAAAATGTAATTTACTCTTTAAGTAATAACAAGGGCGTTTTGGTTATTTTTGAAAAAGTTATCAGAAAAATTAACGTTTATTACCCTAAATAATGCAAAGTGTGACAAATCTCTTACATAAATGATGTTTTTTTTGTTTGTTATATTCTTAGTCTAAGGATGAAATTTGGAATTTAATAGAAACCAGCTAAATAAATATATAAAAATGTAATTTAGTCTTTTATTAATTTTTCGTTAGTGGGGCTTAACGGGGCTTAAATGCTCTACACTCTGATGTCACCTGTAAAGAATATAGTCCACAACTTAATAGAGTCTCTTAATTCTTTTCTTTATGTCATTGATACCACTTGCAAAAATATAATCCACAACCCAATAAAGTTTCGTAATTCTTCCCTTGATGCCGCCTATAAGAATATAGTCCA
The DNA here is from genome assembly GCA_039602395.1 of Deinandra increscens subsp. villosa. Lineage (NCBI taxonomy): Eukaryota > Viridiplantae > Streptophyta > Magnoliopsida > Asterales > Asteraceae > Deinandra > Deinandra increscens. The sequence goes on along the minus strand of JBCNJP010000018.1, from coordinate 4,962,176 downwards.
TAATATAACGAAGTTCCGTTTTTAATAACGTCTAGAGATTAATAAGCATCACCGTATGTTAGTTCTTCACTGATGCCACCTGCAGGATTATAGTCCATAACATAACCTAATGAAGTTTCACTTACTAGAAAGCAAAAAGCGAGTTGTAGTGGCTTTGTATGCCCATATAAATTTGATTAGTTCTGCTATGAATGTTATAGTTTAAAGTATAATATAAATACAAATTATATAACTCATACCTTGGTAGTCAATGGAATCGTTCTCCGGTATTGATATAAAGCTCCATTTTTCTATACTTACTTCATCAATTGAGCTTTAAAAATAAAGGAAATGAAACTAAATACTTCTTACCATGGATGTGAAACAATCTTCATTGTCTTTGATTGTTTGGTTAATTTACTCTTATGCTTCAATTATTTGATTTTCACGCCACAATCAGATATTAGTCTTAATTCCCTAAATACAAGTTGTTAATACATCACGCTACTTAGTCGCGCGATAACGCGCACATTACTTCACCTAGTTTAATCCAGACACCAACTTTATATCAAGATCTATATGTATTATTTAATTATGTAACCATTAACCAAGCAAATTGAAACAACAAACCATCCTAATCCTATAAATTATTGTTTCTTTCTTCTTTCTTTTATTCAAATTCGTATGATTTCTATAATGTTATTGCATGCCATGTGTGCATCACAACATGTCATTATCAAGTGATGAATCAGGGTTCCAAAAGTAATTGGAATAGGAACAAATCAACATCGTATGTTCATAAATCATAATTTATGTGTATGAGGGTTGAGTATTAATAGGATGGAATATATAAATAAATAAATAAGTATGGTAAGGATCATGCGAAAACTAATTTTTTTTACAAAACCTAAAAACTAATACTAAAACATTTATAACTTCTTCATACGTTAATATATATTTTTTTATAAAAATTACATAAAAAATCTTAAAATTCAGTGATTCTTAATTTTGGATTTTTTTTTGACATTTCGTGATTTTTTTAATAATGCACACGTGCATTATAAGTATTTATTATAGTACATCATTTGAGAACCATTTGATTCTGAGAACTTTTGTGAAAATCATTTGGAGCCACTAGTTATATATAAAGAAATCCCCCCCCCCCCCTAATTTAGTGGTTGAAACTGGTTTTTAAAAGTTCTCAAAATCAAATAGTTCTCAATTTAACCTAACTATACATATATATATATATATATATATATATATATATATATCAAATAAAAACAAGATGTTATTGCGAAAACACGAAAACAAATATTAAATCCTCTATAACTTCCTCATACGTTAATATATTTTTTTTTAAATTTGGACCAACAGTCTTAAAATTATGTCACCTTTAATACTGGGAAAAAAAATTAAACATTTAAAATTTTCGTGATTTCTTTTATTATTCCACATGTGCAATAATACTTATTAATTATATTACACATGTGCAATATTAAAAAAAATGCTGATTTTTTTTTATTTTTTTCCAAAATTATAGATAACAGAATTATAAGATTTATGATGCAATTTACGATAAACAGTTTTAAGGTATAAAAAAGTTATAGATGTTTTAATATTATTGTACATGTGCAATGATTTTTTTTTAAATTTTCTCTAGACTTAAAGATAACAGAATTATAAAATTTATGGTGCAATTTTTTATAAAAGTTTTTTAACATATGAAAAAGTTATAAATGTTTTAATATTATTGCATATGTGGAATAATAATTTAAAAAATATATTACATATGTACAATAATAAAAAAAATATACAAAGTTGATTATTTTCTAAAATTTTTTCCAGAACTAAAGATAACATAATTTTAACGATTTTGGTGCAAATTTTTTAAATAAATATTAACGTATGTAAAAGTTGTAGAGATTTTAATATTTGTTTTCGTGTTTTCGTAATAAAAGTTGTTTTCACAGTAACCTTACCCTATATATATATATATATATATATATATATATATATATATATGAGGTTCATTGTAGACACCCCCATAAGTGTAGACAAGTAGACACCCTATTTCACATGTGAAATTTTTTTATTTCACATGTGTTTTCACATGTGAAATTTTCTGAACAATGAGAAAAAAGGAAAAAAAAAGAAATTAATCATAACCATTAGATCAATAGATCTAATGGTGAAAAAATGTGTCTACCTGTCTACACTTATGAGGGTGTATACAATGAACTTTTCACTATATATATATATATATATATATATATATATATATATATATCACATGTACATTTAATCAAAGATTCTAATACTACACTTCACTACTAGACTTACAACGGATGACATCCCCATTACTCGAATCAACTAGATTTGACTATTTTCACCACACACAGAAAATCTCTGGTTTTATACACATATATTTGCCCTGAACTGAGTATAATAGTCCCAAACCCCTAACTCATGGACCCTTAAATGATCTAAGTGGTATATAATTTGACCAAAATTCCCGTTTCTGGTCTAGGGTTGATGTGGATCATCTGAAAAAAATTGATGTGCATTAACTTATAAATATTTTTATAGCAAATATTCCTCACATTTTGGGTTAAATCTGATTAATTATTCATCAAATAGTTTAATATTGTTTCATTTGTAGTTTTTCAGTTTAATCTTAGCCAAAATCGTAAAATAAGTCAGTAATGTTGAAAATTGAAGAAAAATAAATGAGAACTTCATGATTTTTGACCTATGACACGACCCGTGCCCACCCTAGGCACGACCCCTTCCATGCTGCATAAAGGACAAGACAAGTTGACTTTGCTACCTGAGAAGCACGGTCCCTGCCCTGACTGATACGAACCATGCCATGTTGATAAGCACAACCCGTACCCTGACTAGCACGACCTGTGCCAAGCCATAACAAGATTCTTGTTGATTCGTTGCAAGGCACGACCCGAGCCCAACCTTAGCACGCCACGTGCCTTTCGTAGAATTTGGGACTATAAATACCAGCCTCCTCCCATTTCATCAATTGCTCAATTTTTCTCTTCTCTTGTAGTATTTAGCTTTGATTTAATGTTTGAGCCATTGTTTTCAAGCTTTGGTTGTTTTCAAATCAAGATTGTAAGCAGTCAACTTAAATAGAATTTGTTTAAATTTGTCTATGAACTTCTCACCTTATTTTATGCGAATCATTAAATCCATTAGTGGCTAAACTTTACACTCACTTGGGGGAAACAAACCATCAGTGGGTTAGTAACATGAATTTATAAACCAATATTAAGGTGTGTAACAGTGACTTTGAGAAAATCCTTTTATATTAAAAGTTTATTATTGGTCTTTAATGACAAAACTTACCTTGTGTATCATGGAACATTTGTGCCCTGAAAGCGCATTAGTCGGTGAGCTACACCTGACTAGGGGTTGTGGCAACATATAAAGATGAAACCTCAAACCCATGGAAACTGATGCATTCGTGTTTTTATGTTTATGTAAGTAACACTTTGTTCATGCGAGAGCGGTTTAGAGGTAATGGTTTAGGATTATGGGTTAGTAATATTTTGCCACTTCGTACACACGAGAGCGGTGCGTTGGTATACTTCGTTTTGGTTACATTAACAATGGGTGCATTTATTCACCGCTCGCACGTAAACAACCATTAATCCGAGGCAAACGGTCTGCTTTGACCGTTCAAACGATTTCCGACATCGCACCGCAAGTGGACCGTATGGTATCTAACCAGAGCGGACGGTCCGCTTCGACTATTTTGTCGTTTAACGAAATTTGTCCATTTTTCAGTTTTGAAGCTCATAAAATATCGGGTTCTAACCACTACATATTTCTAGTCCATTTTAACAACATTACATTCATTGAGAAAATTTTGGTCAACCAAATTTTACCCAGAACCTTTTCAAAAATGGAAACCCTAATCATGCATGCATAAAAAAGTTGTACTTTAAGCTCAGTGACTTATACAATCCGAAATATGGCCTTGCTAGCTTCTGATCACAAACTCACAGATCATCTAAAGCTCTAAACTCAGCATGCATGCATCATCCAAACATGATTATCACTTATAATCACCACTATTATCTCAAAAATGGGTTTTATGCTAAGAATCAATGAAGTCTACCTCAGTTAGTAGCCAAGATCATTATCTGTCAGTTTAGATCTTCCATGCAAGCTTCTGTAAACACCAAAACTCGACTGAGGTGGAGCCATTTAACTTAAAAAACACAATACACATGAATTAATGATGTTTAGAAGCTTACCTAAGCTTCACTGGCTTGAATCTTCAAGAAAATGTGCTTCTAGACCTCAAGAACACCTTCTGGAACTTCAAGAACTTGAGAAAGTATTTTGCTTCAGAGCTAAGTGTGAGAAATGAGCATAATTGTGCTCAAACTTAGATTATATCAACTGAACGAGAGCAGCCCGTCTGGTTGTGTAATTCTAGCTTGGGACAATCCGCTTAGACACGAACCTAACTCAATGGGGCCGCACCCGACCATGACCCAGTCCCTTCAAGCGGACCTACCAGCTACTGATGATGAAGATTTTAACCCACTTGGTAATTTAAAGCTTTATGACAATCTGCTATATCAAGAGCTCAGTGTGGGGATCGAGGAAAAGATCTACGAGGAAAACCATGGAGAGGTTAGTGAATGGGTCTTCCGACACTACACCTTGAGTTTCAGAAGCTGATACACAAAACGTACTCAATCTCTATTCGGTGCATGTTGAGGTATGATAGATTGGATGAGTTGGCAGAAGACCAGGAGCAAGGACACGAGATGATCATGATGTGTAGAAGGATTGGAAATTGCCATTCCCATCTTGCTGGATCGTTTCATTATGCAGGGATAACCAACTTCTATATTATATGATTATCCTAGAGTTTGCTCATGGGAAACTCAGAAGTTGGTGAGCCGATTCGATTGCATATTTTTGGGCCTGCGAGAGTTCTACAGTTGGTTTCTTCCTAGCTAATTGTAAAAGGGGAGCTATGAGGAGAATGGTTAGAGAAGAAGATAAAGGAGAAGCCTCCTGAAATTGCATGAAACGGATCGATTCTATGGTTGAATACATTGAGACAGAAGTTTTGTCATAAATTGTGTTGAATAATTATATAAACCGAAGGAGTATACAATCGATTAAGGGCTAGGGGAGGTTGAACAGAACCTCCTCTATCAACACATAGATCTGGACAGACTCTCGACAGAAACTTACAATGAATTACAAAGACAAAACTATTTATACTTGTGTAATTCTGTCCGAACTAGGCTTCATCTTAAATGCTCCGAACTCACCCGAACTAGGACTTCGGGTGCCACTTCGGATGCGCACGAACTGCCACTTCGGGTCAGTTCGTGCCCCAGTTAGTGTCCCACTCAACTCAGTGTGTTTTGACAATTCGAACAGTAACGGTCACACAAGGTTCATGTACCAACACCTCCTGATTGACGTTTCAGGAGCAACTCCCGCTGAAGACTTTTCTGTAACTTAGCGCTTACTAGGAGGCAACCTGGGTATTTGAATTACTTTTGATTTTTCTTCTTATAATTTATTTTTATTTTTGTGATATGCCGGTTGCTTCTTGTTGCTCTTAGGTCCGTTCCAGCTTGCTCGTGAATTGGGTGTAGAGATAGGGTTTAAATCAAGTGTCTCGATTCACTTCCTTCAGGATTGCAGGTAATTGAGGAGCTTAATTGATGATCATTTGCTGCATTGTTCACGGGAGTTTCAGTTTTTCACTCTCCATTTAATATTACTTGTTTATTTTATCGTTAGTGTTTGGTTTATTCGAACATAATGGACAATATTCGGTTTAAGTGTGCGAATGGGGTTTACTTGCCTAATCTTAAAAACTAAAACTTGATAAATGTTAAAAACTCTTGTGTGTGTAAGTATTTACTTAATAAATACAAGCTAACGGGTTTTCAAACGTATACAAACGGGATTAAAATGTCAAGACTTGATCGGTATCACTTGGGTGACTTATGTTACTCAAATGATTGTAGACCTTATGCATATGTTTATTTAATTATTTAGGACGTTACATGCTACCGTTCCTACACTTTTTATTTACTGCTTACCTGCTGATTCAGTGAGTTTCACGGCCCCTTTTCCTTTAACTGTTTTATACTTTGGGGGAGAAATCATGAAATCTGATAAATGCTTTTTACTTAATATTATGGTTTATCTGTTAGCCGTATGACTACTTGTTCTCTTACTGATTGCCCAATTTGGTACATTATCGTTATAAACGTTTGTACAACCATATCCCACCATTAATTGATTTCAATTAGTTTTGTATGAAACGATAGCTAGTGAATAGATCTATTTGGGTTGACAACCCTGCCCTAACTTGTAGCTCCAGTTCTGACTCCGGATTGTCTGGGGGTACACGTCAGTTATTCTGCTCTGTTTAACATCTCTGGGCAAGAGATGCTTGGGTGGGTAAACCGTTAGTATTTGAAATCAAGGTTCAGGTGAGCTCATACATCCACAACGATAAACCCGTGTAATATTTAAGTATACTGAAAACTATTTTACAAATGTCTTATGATTAATCATAAACCTGTGAACCTCACCAACTTTATGTTGACCTTTTAAACTCATGATTTCTTAGGTAATTGATGCAACCTTTCGAAGACATGCAAATGGGGCTTATCTATGCTATCGGACCTGCTTACGGAGTCATAGTCCCGACTATCCTAATAAACCGTTCAATGTTTTTATTATTAATTTAAGACTTGTTTTCAAATGTAAGGCATTATCATTGTCCACTATCACTTTCTGCTGCAATACAATGACGTAATGTTTTATGAAGTTTTAAATATATTAGATGTTGTTCTATGTATCCTCGACTATGATTCCATTCTCGCTCATACCCGATACCGTTGACCGGGGTGTGACAGATTGGTATCAGAGCCGTGGTTATAGCGAACCAGGATAAACAAATAAAACAAAAACCGAACCTGGAATATAACCCACTCCGAAGCTACCATTTGCATGAAAGACCTCATCTCCAACATGTTTACTTATGCTAGATTATATGTTACTTATGCATTGATTTCCTATGACGTTATGACGTTACTGACACATGTTTCCTGTGGGAATATTTATCGCAGAGATGGCTTCCAGGGAAGTCATTTGCATTGCCGATACCGACGGAGAGCATAGTGTGGAGGACTACACACCATCACCCGAGGACCCAGCACCTGAGGACTACACGCCCTCACCCGAGGATCACGTACCCTCCAGCCCCGAGTTAGAGGCGGATACTGTGGGTACTATCCACTGATCTACCATACCTTCCAGCTTTCTGAGGCCACTCAGGCCACTGACCTCAGATGATACCCCGGACCACCCTGATCCCACTGCTACTACTAGCGGTGAGACCCCCTTTGGTGCCTCTAGCATCGCCGACCCCTTTGCAGGCCGTGATCGGTCTGTGAAGACCTATGTCGCCACACCTGGTGGCGGCAGACGAGGATTCACCCCGGGATGGACACCTGGTCCATCCCGGACTTGTGAGGTCGGAACCACCCCTTGAGGAGCCCGCGCCCAAGCTATAAACTTTGTACCTAAAACATGATCCGAGCTGGAATTTTCAAACAAGAAATATTCAAAAATCTCTGAATCACGATTTGAGGCGGTACGCCTAGGATTGGGAAATCCTAGGCGGTACGCAACCCATTAGATAAACGGGTCGGGTTGCGGCACCCATCGGATCCCCGCATACCCGAATCTCAAAATCCGGGCGGTACGCCCCAAATGGGACATTTTGGGGCGGTACGCCTCGATTCCAGTTCGTTAAAAACTAGGAATTTGGCCTTTATAGCCATAAACACTTGTGACACTCTGCATATCCGGCCAGAACCTCTTCATCATTGTCTCTGAGCTCTGTTGCCACCACTTCTCAGTCTTAGGAGTCTTGTGGAGGGATAGATCATCAAATGTAAGCTTCTTAAACACCATTTACATATCAAGGATATATTAACTTGATGTAACTCTCACACATTGCTTGAACTCTCATCAAATCAGTAATGTTGGCTCATCTTGGGGGTTGCTAAAGAGGGTAGAAGCTGAATTCAAGGAAAATCAAGATAAAGGTATTTTGAGTTTTGTTTAAGAAAGTTATTTATGGATATTTATGATCACACTCTCACAAAATGATGATGGATCATACATGCAACTATAAATCTGCTTTTGAAAGTGGGATTGGAGACTTAAGAGAGCAAGGAAATCAGAAGAGTTCGGTTGTACAAGAATTCCTTCACAAGGTACAATCCAATTATGCATGCATGTTGATTTTCCATAAAAAGAAACTTTTATAAGTTATGATAGTATAAGATCAGTTTTGGTCAGTGTGGTTGATGAGAAAATGGGTCACCTAACCCTAAGGAATCTGTTCCTAATTATACTTGTGTGAAACGGGGGTCGAAACAATGAAACTTACCATTAAAGGAAAGCTTGGGAATTGGGGTTATGCTTTGGTTAAGATTATGGACCAAAAATGGACTACTGAACGACCCCAATATGATATACTATGGATTCCCCAAACGATTCTGGCCCATAACGGCAATATGTAAAAATGGCACTAAAAGACAAAATAGTCGGGCCAGACAGGGGCGTACCGCCCAAAATTTCTGCATGCAGAGCGGTACGCCCAGGAATGCAAAACAGAAACCGGACCTTTAGATCACAGCGTACTGCCCTGTAGTTGATCCTGCTAAGCGGTACGCCCGAAACTGAAATCTAGAAATCAGACTACGGAATGAAGCGTACCGCCCAGAAATGTAAATTTCCAGGCGGTACGCCTATGAAGGAAAATGATAGAATGTTTGGTCGATTTTGAGGTGAACCAAAAACTTAACCGGTTGATCTAGTGACTGTAATTCATAGTACTTTGAACCTAAGATGGTTTATGAACACGTTAACATCATGCGTGACTTGTATTTACATGATAATCCTGATAGGTTTCTAGAAACCGAAGATATGATATTCTAGTGAATCTTGGATTGCAACCTTTACTGAACTCTGTTTCTGACTTCATTACTGTGAGTCCTCTTACTTCCTTCATTAGTTAACTGTTTGAGATCACATGTTTGTTCTGATGTATCTGTTATATATGTTATGCTTATCTTGTCGAACACTGTGAGTCAGAATGCCTTGTGTGGGTCATTAGAGACTTTCTGGTCATTAAGGTTGAGACCACTAGACATATAAGGTATTATAGCGGCCGATATAGTTGAACGATCCATATTCACCCGGATCCTCTAGTATTAAGTTACTAGGGGGAATATGTACTTATATGTTGAACTTAAAAACTACTCATAGAGGGCGTACGGCTACGCGCAACGTGCCCGTAGAGTATCTGAGTGTTGACCTTGGGTGCGGCATGATAAATTCATAATCTATATGTGTTGAAAACTGTTAATGTGATGATGGTAGTTATGACTCACCAACAACGTATGTTGTTGACTTTGTGTGATTGACTTATGTTGCAGGTAAACAAGTGTAGGTGTGGACCTAATCTGAATTTGGATTTTCCAATGGTTGTTGTCACTATGAATAGGGCTCTGTATAATAAACAAATGACGTTTGTTTCTGAAGACCTGTTATGACTATGTTTCTTTTGTTATAATGTATCTTTCGTTTGTTCAGTCCTGGGTCATATCCGGTGGCTATCGATTCTATAGGTCGGCTAGGAGGTGCTTAGTGCATCCTCATTTAGAGTCGACCTAGAGTTTCACTGTGAGGACTGGATGTCCATTTTGTATGTGTGTATGTTGTTATTTAGTTGGTTCCTCGGGAACTGATGCGGACAGCCGGTCCCACACCCTCCTCCGCACCTGGCAGGGGGCGGCGGAGGGGGGTGTGACAGGTTGGTATCGGAGCCAAAGGTTCCAGCAAATTAGGCGTTCTTAGAGCCCCTAAGCTTGAACCTAGTTGGACCTCTAAGTATTGCATGAACCAATTTGTGATCTAGGCTGAAAATTTGTATGTTAGAAGTAATCGAGGTTTAGTGTAAGGTCAGTAGAAGTTACAGCCTTGCAAACTGCCATTCCTACCCACAGGTGCACTAAGACTCGGTGAACCCTAACAGACACATTAATGCTAATGGTCTTCCTTGATAAGTGTTAACCTAAGTTAAAACTGGTATATTAGATTACTCATAGCATGATGTAAGGTCGGTAGCAATTGCAGAAAGTGCACGCTGTCATTGTTACCCACAGGTACCTCATGATATGACGAGTCTAATAGACACGTGGATACCGATGGTTATTTTATGTGTACACTAGTGAAAGCAATGGATGGAATTTAGCATGAAATAAGTTGAAGAAATTTTAGGAGTGCACGGAAATGTTTGTATAAATATATATATTCCATTGTATATTATAATTACATTCACAGGTACCTCCGAGAAAGATGTGGAACTTTACAAAATCTTCAAAATCCGGCAGCAAGAACAGTGGAAGCAGCAAAAGTAGCAGGAACAAGAAAGATGAAGGTGGACCAAGTCAACCCGTACCACCGACGAGCCCTGACCTTTCAGGATACTTTACCGCGCCTACTCAAAAGAAGACTCCATCACCGGCGGCATCGACTACGGACGTACCAAAGCCTCCTAAGAAAAGAAGTACCAAACCAAGGATGTCGGTGCGTCCAAGCCACACTATTCACATTGCACCATCGGAATGGAATGCTCGCGATGTAGAGACGGACCAAGAAGACCCCGAGGAGGAACCCGAAGAAGATGCTGACGAGACCATTCCACAGGTAGAAATTGCAGTATCAGCAGGTCACACGGTAAGCTATCACTCAGAGCATCACTCCCAGCATGTGTATGCTTCCCCAGCTTATGCAGCAGATGTTGAAGAAGGACCCGAGGAATCAGTTCTTATGCAACACGATCCCATTGCAACTTTTCCTCAAATGGGGAACTTTGTGGATGTCCCAATACAGGATCCTATCGCAGCTTTGGCAAACGACATTAGGGACCCATATGTAGCTGCAATGATGCAGGACCAGAGCAGCCAACCCGTGTCTGAACGTTACAGTTTCCCCCAGTTACTAAGGTCTAACAGTCAACCACCATCTGCATATCAGCAGCCATCTGCCTACCATCAGAGTTCTTCATTTCAGCAGCCACCTGGATTTCAGCAGCAATCCATTTATCAGCAGCCTAACATGTATCCAACTCCTGTTCAGGAACCTTATGCCACGGGTATGCCGTATTATCCACCACAGCCATCGTTTTATCTGCCACAACCATATCAGTACTCGACTTGTCCACCCATGCAGCAGTCCTACATGTCTTTTCCACCCTCTGTCTACCCATATGCTCCGTATGGATCATATCAGGATCTATCAAGATCATCTTTTTCAGGACCAGGCCCAGTTTTTGCCCCAACCCCATATGCGGATCATTCAGGACCTAACTCCCCGGTAATCAACGCTCTCAGAGAAGAAAATAAGGCTTTAGCCAAAAGACTGGAGAAACAGTTGAAGAAGGAAAAGAAAATGACAGAAGAAGCTAAGAAGGTGTCATCCCACATCAAGCATCTGACGTCGTTTGGAAGACGCAAGGATTAGAAGCATGGAAACTAGTGTGAACCGTGATGATGGAAATCTCGTGTGTCGTGTCTAATAAATAAGCATGTTATGTATTGTATGTTCTATTGTGAAACTTTGTTTGAATATGGCTTGTGTGTGTGCCTTGCTTTGTAAAGCGGTTGAACCGCTAACACGTTTGTGTGATCATTGTGGAATAAATGTTTGTTTGATGTTATTTATAATATTTGGGTATTATAGTAATGTTAAGTCAGAATACATAGTGATTTTAGGAGGTTTGGTTCAATAGACCACCCCTAAGTACTTGTGTGTATGTGATTTCACTCTGATCATAGTCATAACATGGTAAAATATGTCGGTAACCATAAGATGGTGATCCGGAAAGCCCAAAGGAGTGCAACAACCCAATGTTTATAACGTTCCTTATGACACTAGATTGTGTAAAGGAATATAAACTCTGATTACAAATACCTGTCAACTAAGTCAAATGTATGTTAATCTGTCAATCTGGTATTGCTTTCAGCAAAATGTCGAAAGCAGGAACGAGCAAAACCCGTCAAGATGATTACGATGTGGAAGATGATCGTGATTATCACTCCGTTCACAGTAAAATGAGAGAACCTCTCACGTCTGAACAACTGAGACAAAGGGAGCAGGAAGAGAGACTCCAGGAGCTTATAGCTCAGGGAATTTTAAAGGCGCTGCCTTCGTTGGTTGCTAAGGAGAAAAGGCAAGGAAAGACGCACGTGGGTTCAGAAAGATCTAGCAAATCACCAAGAAGCAAAACTGCCATCCCCGGATCCAAAGGGTCTGCAAGGTCTCGATCACAAACAGCTGAGTCTAGAACTAACTCGTCAACTCACAGTAGGAGCCGAAACCGTCAGAGTCGCAATCCTGGTCATGAAGATCGTCCGAAACGCTCCAGAAAAAGATCTAGGAGTAAAGAATGTAAGATAGAGAATGAGGAGAAAAGAGGATGTTCCTACAAGACCTATATGGCCTGTAAACCCAGTATATTCAGAGGAGATAAGGGAGCCACTGATGCCCTTAATTGGTTGGAGGAAACTGAAGCTGCTTTGGATATTAGTGATTGTGCCACCAAGGATATGGTGAAATTTGCATCCCAATCCTTCAAGTGAGCAGCATTGAATTGGTGGAAAGTGGAGTTAAGTCGACTTGGGAAAAAGAATGCTTATCGCATGAGTTGGAAACCTTTTCGCGCGATGGTCATGGAAAAGTTCATTCCAGAAAATGAAGCAGAGAGACTAGAGAATGAATTTATTAATCTAAGAATGAACGGAACTGATTACATGACTTACATCAATAAATTTATTGAGTTGTTGAATCTGGTACCCCACATGGCAGGATCAGAAACATCCAAGGTCAGGAGGTTTGTATGGGGATTAAGCCCTGAAATAAGGGAAGACGTGAGATCTGCACGTCCTAGTACCTTGGCATCTGCTATAAGCTTGACGGGTACTCTGGCCGATAAAAAGATCAGAATAATTGGAATTAAAGTGGATACTTCTGGAAACAAGAGAAAGTTCAGTGACAGAGGGAGGGATAATAGGAGAGGTAAATTTTGAAGAAATGACCAAGGAAGAAGAAATGGTGACAGGGATTTCAGGAGACCACCGGCAGATAATTGTAAAAATTGTGGAAAGGCGGGGCACACGCATCAGCAGTGCAGAGCACCAGTCGTCTGCTTCTACTGCAAGGAGAAAGGACATAGATGCCTGGAATGTCCGCAAAGGAAGAACATAAAAGATGATAAGAATAAAGGCACTGGAACTTCGAAAGGTAAACCCCGACTCTATATCATGACAGCCGAAGAGGCACGTGTGAATGACGACGTGATCTCCGGTATGTTTTCTGTTAATAACATGATTGTTAGCATTATTTTTGATTTTGGTGCCAATAGAAGTTTTATATCCTCTGCCTGTGTACCTAGACTTAAATGTACGACACATAAGTTAGATATACCCTACATTGTAGAAACTGCTAATGGCCAAAAGATTAGTATCTCCAAAGTAATTAGGGATTGCCATTTAGAACATGGGAACACCTCTTTTGATCTAGAACTTCTTCCCATGGAATTAAGTGAATTCGACATCGTGCTCGGAATGGATTGGCTCACGCGACATCAGGCAAAGATTCGTTGTGCCGAAAAGGTATTGGAATTGAAGTCTGCAGATGACAAGATTCACACAATCATTGGAGATAGGATGACAAAACCAATGAGGATAATCTCCAGATTGAAAGCGGGAAAGTGTATTCGCAAAGGTGATCAAGCATATCTAGCAAATCTGGTTGAGGCACCCCTAGAAAAGAAATTGGAAGAGGTACCTATACTCTCGGAATATCCGGATGTGTTCCCTGATGAACTACCTGGATTGCCCCCAAAACGACAAGTGGAATTTCAAATCGAACTTGCACCTGGAACATCTCCGATAGCAAAAGCAGCTTACCGACTTGCACCTTCAGAAATGCAAGAATTAAAGAATCAACTTCAGGAATTACTTGATAAAGGTTTCATTAGACCTAGCACATCACCATGGGGAGCACCGGTACTCTTTGTGAAGAAGAAGGATGGCACAATGCGAATGTGCATCGATTACCGTGATCTCAATCGTGTAACCATTAAAAATAACTACGCTTTGCCTAGAATTGATGACTTGTTTGATCAATTGCAAAGGGCCAGTTACTTCTCCAAGATCGATTTGAGATCCGGATATCATCAAGTTAGAGTTCGCGAAGAAGACGTTCCGAGAACGGCATTCAGAACAAGATATAGCCATTATGAATTTACGGTTATGCCTTTTGGATTAACTAATGCGCCAGCAATATTCATGGATTTAATGAACCGGGTGTGCAAACCATACCTCGACAAGTTTGTGATTGTGTTTATCGATGACATTCTGATTTATTCTCGCACCCGAGAAGAACATGGTGAACATCTGAGAAAGATATTAGAGTTATTGCGATCCGAGAAACTTTATGCGAAATTTTCTAAGTGCGACTTTTGGCTGAGAGAAGTGCAATTTCTAGGTCACATCATCAGCGAAGCCGGAATTCAAGTAGACCCAGCAAAAGTGGAAGCTATTGCTAAATGGGAGCAACCAAAGAGTCCTACCGAAATTCGACGTTTCTTAGGACTAGCTGGTTATTATCGAAGATTTATTCAAGATTTCTCAAAGATAGCCACACCATTGACTTCCCTTACTCAGAAGAATGTGAAGTTTGATTGGAAGCCTAAGCACACCAACGCTTTTGAGTTGCTTAAACATAAATTAAGCTCTGCTCTTATACTTTCATTACCAGAAGGTACCGAAGACTTTGTGGTATACTGTGATGCCTCTATCAATGGACTTGGATGTGTTCTGATGCAGAAAGATAAAGTGATCGCATACGCATCTAGACAACTTAAAAAGCATGAGAAGAATTACACCACTCACGATTTGGAGTTAGGAGCAATAGTCTTCGCTCTTAAAATTTGGAGACACTACCTATATGGAGCCAAATTTGTAGTATACTCCGATCACAAAAGTTTACAGCATTTGTTCAGTCAAAAAGAGTTAAATATGCGACAACGACGCTGGATGGAGGTGCTGAGTGACTATGATTGCGAGATCAAATACCATCCAGGCAAGGCCAATGTAGTGGCAGATGCATTAAGCAGGAAGGAAAGAGTTAAGCCACTGAGAGTTCGAGCCTTGAGATTAGACGTAAGCGTGGATTTAATTGGAGAAATCATTGAAGCACAAAAGAAACAGATGGCTGACTCCAACGTCGAGCGGGACGAGATGATGACTGTTGTAAGAAAATTGACAAAAGAAACGGAGGGCATCCTTAGACTAGGCAAACGCATATGGGTGCCTAAGGAAGGAGGTCTACGTGATGTAATCCTTCGAGAAGCTCACAAGTCTAAGTACATGCTTCATCCAGGAGGCAACAAAATGTACCAGAATTTGAGAGCTAATTATTGGTGGCCAGGAATGAAAAAGGCAATTGCCGCCTATGTAGAAAAATGTCCAACTTGCTTGCAAGTAAAAGCTGAATATCAGAATCCTGCCGGGTGTCTTTTGCGAATAGAACTCCCTGAATGGAAATGGGAAGAAATTACCATGGATTTCGTGACAAAACTTCCAAAGACTAGAAGCGGAAACGATGCCATTTGGGTAGTCGTGGATCGTTTAACAAAATCTGCTCACTTCTTACCAATGGCAGAAACTTATAATGGGAAGCAACTTGAAAAGCTTTTTATAAACGAAATCATATCAAAGCACGGAGTGCCGAAGTCTATAATCTCTGATAGAGATACTAGATTCACTTCTCATTTTTGGCAAAGCTTTCAAGAAGCAATGGGGACCAAACTAAAGTTTAGCACAGCTTATCATCCCCAAACCGATGGACAGAGCGAGAGAACGATTCAAACATTAGAAGATATGCTGAGAGCTTGTGTTATAGAATTTGGTGGTAGCTGGGATGATCATCTGCCACTAGCTGAATTTTCATACAATAATAGTTACCACACCAGCATTCAAATGGCACCGTTTGAAGCATTATATGGCAGGAAATATCGAACACCAGTGTGTTGGTCTGAAGTAGGAGAAGGTCAACTTATAGGACCGGAGTTAATTATGGAAACTACTGAGAAGATTAGAGAGATCCGTAAGAGGCTTAAAACTGCTCAGGACCGACAAAAGAGTTACACAGATCGGCGTAGGAGACCGCTTGAATTTGCAGAGGGAGATATGGTGATGTTGAAAATATCACCTTGGAAGGGTATAATTCGTTTTGGCAAAAGAGGAAAACTGAGCCCACGGTACATTGGACCTTTCAAAAATAATATCAAGAGTCGGAGAAGTGGCTTATCAGTTAGAATTACCTGAAGAGCTTAGCGGAGTCCACGACATGTTTCACGTATCGAACCTACGAAAATGTATGGTAGATGCAGCTCTTGCGGTTCCGTTAAAAGAAATCAAAATTGATAAAAAGCTGAACTACACAGAACAGCCCATTGAAATAATGGAAAGGATCACAAAGAAGCTACGTAAGAAAAGGATTCCAATGATGCTAGATGCGGTCCCGAATATACGTGGGAATCTGAAGTAGACATGAGGAGAAAATACCCCCAACAATTCCATTAGTGCCTAACGAATTCCGGGACGGAATTCCTTTAAGGGGGAGAGAATGTAACCTTTGTACCTAAAACATGATCTGAGCTGGAATTTTCAAACAAGAAATATTCAAAAATATCTGAATCACGATTTGAGGCGGTACGCCTAGGATTGGGAAATCCTAGGCGGTACGCAACCCATTAGATAAACGGGTCGGGTTGCGGCACCCATCGGATCCCCGCATACCCGAATTTCAAAATCCGGGCGGTACGCCCCAAATGGGACATTATGAGGCGGTACGCCTCGATTCCAGTTCGTTAAAAACTAGGAATTTGGCCTTTATAGCCATAAACACTTGTGACACTCTGCATATCCGGCCAGAACCTCTTCATCATTGTCCCAAAGCTCTGTTGCCACCACTTCTCAGTCTTAGG
Source organism: Deinandra increscens subsp. villosa (assembly GCA_039602395.1). NCBI lineage: Eukaryota > Viridiplantae > Streptophyta > Magnoliopsida > Asterales > Asteraceae > Deinandra > Deinandra increscens. Next base: position 4,945,054 of record JBCNJP010000018.1, on the reverse strand, counting down.
AGTCTTGTGGAGGGATAGATCATCAAATGTAAGCTTCTTAAACACCATTTACATATCAAGGATATATTAACTTGATGTAACTCTCACACATTGCTTGAACTCTCATCAAATCAGTAATGTTGGCTCATCTTGGGGGTTGCTAAAGAGGGTAGAAGCTGAATTCAAGGAAAATCAAGATAAAGGTATTTTGAGTTTTGTTTAAGAAAGTTATTTATGGATATTTATGAACACACTCTCACAAAATGATGATGGATCGTACATGCAACTATAAATCTGCTTTTGAAAGTGGGATTGGAGACTTAAGAGAGCAAGGATATCAGAAGAGTTCGGTTGTACAAGAATTCCTTCACAAGGTACAATCCAATTATGTATGCATGTTGATTTTCCATAAAAAGAAACTTTTATAAGTTATGATAGTATGAGATCAGTTTTAGTCAGTGTGGTTAATGAGAAAATGGGTCACCTAACCCTAAGGAATCTGTTCCTAATTATACTTGTGTGAAACGGGGGTCGAAACAATGAAACTTACCATTAAAGGAAAGCTCGGGAATTGGGGTTATGCTTTGGTTAAGATTATGGACCAAAAATGGACTACTGAACGACCCCAATATGATATACTATGGATTCCCCAAACGATTCTAGCCCATAACGGCAATATGTAAAAATGGCACTAAAAGACAAAATAGTCGGGCCAGACAGGGGCGTACCGCCCAAAATTTCTGCATGCAGAGCGGTACGCCCAGGAATGCAAAACAGAAACCAGACCTTTAGATCACAGCGTACCGCCCTGTAGTTGATCCTGCTAAGCGGTACGCCCGAAACTGAAATCTAGAAATCAGACTACAGAATGAAGCGTACCGCCCATAAATGTAAATTTCCAGGCGGTACGCCTATGAAGGGAAATGACAGAATGTTTGGTCGATTTTGAGGTGAACCAAAAACTTAACCGGTTGATCTAGTGACTGTAATTCATAGTACTTTGAACCTAAGATGGTTTATGAACACGTTAACATCATGCGTGACTTGTATTTACACGATAATCCTGATAGGTTGCTAGAAACCGAAGATAGGATATTCTAGTGAATCTTGGATTGCAACCTTTACTGAACTCTGTTTCTGACTTCATTACTGTGAGTCCTCTGACTTCCTTCATTAGTTAACTGTTTGAGATCACATGTTTGTTCTGATGTATCTGTTATATCTGTTATGCTTATCTTGTCGAACACTGTGAGTCAGAATGCCTTGTGTGGGTCATTAGAGACTTTCTGGTCATTAAGGTTGAGACCACTAGACATATAAGGGATTATAGCGGCCGATATAGTTGAACGATCCATATTCACCCGGATCTTCTAGTATTAAGTTACTAGGGGGAATATGTACTTATATGTTGAACTTAAAAACTACTCATAGAGGGCGTACGGCTACGCGCAACGTGCCCGTAGAGTATCTGAGTGTTGACCTTGGGTGCGGCATGATAAATTCATAATCTGTATGTGTTAAAAACTGTTAATGTGATGATGGTAGTTATGACTCACCAACAACGTATGTTGTTGACTTTGTGTGATTGACTTATGTTGCAGGTAAGCAAGTGTAGGTGTGGACCTAATCTGAATTTGGATTTTCCAATGGTTGTTGTCACTATGAATAGGGCTCTGTATAATAAACAAATGACGTTTGTTTCTGAAGATCTGTTATGACTATGTTTCTTTTGTTATAATGTATCTTTCGTTTGTTCAGTCCTGGGTCATATCCGGTGGCTATCGATTCTATAGGTCGGCTAGGAGGTGCTTAGTGCATCGTCATTTAGAGTCGACCTAGAGTTTCACTGTGAGGACTGGATGTCCATTTTGTATGTGTGTATGTTGTTATTTAGTTGGTGCCTTGGGAACTGATGCGGACAGCCGGTCCCACACCCTCCCCCGCACTTGGCAGGGGGCGGCGGAGGGGGGTGTGACACAAGCGGCGCCATGTGTATGAGCTACCTCACCTCGCATGGATACCAGGCTAGGTTCAGCACTGGCGGATCATAGAGGAGTTCCCGAGTTGTTATGCTCGAGGAGAGTCCTCACTCCCTGACCCCTCCCACCGAGTGCCCTTAGGCATCTCGCCCTTCACTCACGAGCCTATATCTGACACTGTACCACTTTTGGTGGCTCTTCTGAGGCGCATTAACACCGACATGGGGGAGCTTGACGCTGATGTCCGCCAGCTGCCGACCACTCCTGAGATGACATTCCTTAGGAACCAGATGACCGAGTTGATCGGACGCATGGGCACCACTGATGGCGCCATGGGTTCCCTCCATGCCCACATGACCGGGGTCAGCATGGCCACTACCGATCTGCTCCTCTCACATGAGAGCCTGCAGAGGAGGGTCGCAGCACTGGAGTTTGTATCTGGACGACGCCTCTCCACCCTCCATGCCATGACCCAGGGCCCGACCTTCTTTTACATGCCACCTGGTCCTCCACCTCCACCACCTTTCTAGGTAGATATGACCTAGTCTTTTGATAGCCATTTTACGGATGAAACATGTTAACTTTGATTATGATCGGGACTGCGAGCCCATGATGAAAAACTTGTTTCTTTTGAATGTGTTTTATCTGTAATATGGTGAAAAACAATGGATGTATTATGATCATGTATAATGTTATGTTATGGTTATGGATTTATTGTTATCATCTTGTGGTTGTGTTATATA